>OU015499.1:140346779-140349279 GCA_907164885.2 Dolomedes plantarius | reverse complement strand
TTAAAAAATGTAAGAAGAATTTTTCAAAAATTTTTCTTAGTGCACCCCTGCACTATAAGAAGAATCGCCATGCAAAATTTCAGCCCTTTAGGTCCAGCGGTTTGGTCTGTGCGTTGTATGTCAGTCAGTCAGTTACAGAACTGTTATATATAGACTAAGAATTTTCCCTTTCAGGTCACTTCGCCGAAGGACTTACGGACTTACTTTACGAAAGTTTAATCATTATTAACTAAAACAATTAATTCCAAAGGCAAAATAATTACACATTTAGGGCCTGTTTACACAGAATCCGTCAGCGTTAGCGTTACTCTTATTGACGTAATTTAAACCAATCACAGACCTCAACAATTTCGTGTGTAATCGTTTGGAGGTTTGCAATTGGTTAAATATATTCCAATACGAGTAACGCTAACCAGGGCCCAATTTAGAAAATTCTTGACTATAGGCACAACTCGGGATGGGGGGCCTCCCCCATAACACTGATGTGGGCGTAAAATTTCCAAAATTGACACACACAAAAAATAATCGTGAATCATTTTGAAAGTACCATTTTACCAAGAATTGGCCATTTGAAGCGTAGAAGCCTAGAACATTATCAAATAACAAAAAGCAATGCAACATATTAACTTCATCATTAAAACACCGATACAATGCAACCAGAAAAACTTATTAATCCCTTATATACAATATAACAGGAGTGGTCAACCGGTCGATCGCGATCGACCGGTCGATCTCCGACATGATTTTAGTTGATCGCGAGCCATAATTTCATAAATACAGTGGAATCTCGATCTATCGTTTTTCAAGGGACCGATTGAAATGAAAGATAAATGCGGGAAAACGATAGATGCGGAAACATAACAAAGCAATAGGATCGTTGGGACTGGATAAAATGAATGACACATACGGAAAAACGATGGATCCGAAAACGATCGATCGAGATTCCACTGTATATGGACTATGTATATGGACACTGTATATGGTGATAAGCGGCTCATTTTCCATTTAAAAAATGAGAACTAGTCGATCGCCGAATAAAAAATTATAAAAAAGTCGATCGCAAACTAAAAAAGGTTGGCTAGCCCTGCACTATAACATACATATGATGAACTATACATATAACTATACATATGACGAACCTATCAATCAAATTTGTACGGATATATAAAAAAATTGCTATTAAAAAAGGTAAAATAGGAAAAAAATTGAATTCGGAAATTTTTCTTTTAAAATAAAAATTTTTTTGGGGCCCCCAACATTCTAGGGCCCCTAGGCCCGGGCCTACTGGGCCTAATAGAAAATCAGGGCCTGACGCTAACGCTGACGGAATATGAAAACAGACCATCAGAATGCATTTTCTTCCGAACAATCTTGTTTATTTTGTACGAATAGTAAATACTGAAAGCGAAGTAAAACAATTCCACTTCTTTATCATCCGGGTATTATAAAAAAAAATTAATCATAAGAACCGGAAATCCAAATACCGAAATACGCAGCATTTTCCGGAATTTTTGAACATCCGTAATAATCCGGCGCCTCGGGAACTCCCGTATAAGAGAAAAGTCTGCGCCTGTTCGAATGTTTTCACAGCACCGTGCCAAGGATTCGAAGGCGACCTTCGCTAATAGCTGTCTGTCGTCACCATTCTTCTGACCTCAGATCGGGCCCGCTGACTCACGACGCCCCTTGGCAGTGGCCCAGATCCCGAATTTTTTTTTTTTTTTTTCTTTTCGGGCCCAGGATGGATTGCGTCATTCTCCGAGAGCCTTATAATTGGTTTTCAGACATGCCTCGTGAAACGACTGTGAGACAAAATAGGGTAAAAATCTGTCAAACGAGGAAATGTCACGAAATATGAAATAAAATTTTAAAAAGTCTTTGGCTGGTAATCAGCCGTCCTTGACTAGAAATCCGCATAACTCGGAAACAGACGTTCGTTTCAATATTCCCGAAAAGCAAATTATGTTGTTTACAAAAGACGGGGAAATATTTTTTCTCTAGTCCACAGCCGTGCACTTGTTTCTCTGCCGTTCATAAACACTTCCATTAGGCTACAGTTGCTATGACAACCTCATTTTTCCAATAAGACAGTTTGATGCAATCAATGTCACTGATGCCATCTCGTTAAAAAGGAGGGCAAAGATGAATGTCTTCCGATGTTGTTGTCGTCGAGACTTATGGACATGTTCCGCCCACCTGGCCGGAATACAAGTCTCAATTGAGGAATGAGACTCCGGTTTACAATGGTTCCACAAGGGTCGGAGTCCGACTTTAGCCAGGTACCACCTCCAGTTTCACCGAGCAACCCCAGGGGCGACGTCTTGGGGGCTCGTACCTTATCCCATCCACTGACATCATAGAAGGACTTTTCTGTCTACGAAATAAACGTACATCCATCCAGCCTAGACGCGGAGGTACTGAATGGCGTTCGTCAGGATTCGAACTGAACAACCCCAGTGCGAGGTTAACCCCAGTGCGAATTAACTGAAAAAGAATTCAA
>OU015499.1:140319279-140344279 GCA_907164885.2 Dolomedes plantarius | reverse complement strand
TTCGCCGAAGATTTATGTGTTTCAGGGTCCAGGAAGCCGCAACCAGGATGCGGGAGGTGGAAAAAAAAGAGTCCTTGTCTTTATTTGTCAGTGGAGAAAAGTGAAATTGGTCCGGACAGTTAGGATGCCCCCGGGTCAAGCTAATAGGACAGTGTTTAGCTAAAGCGTTTAAGGGGAAACTATTATGTTATGTCTAACAAAGAATGGTATGCATTTTACAACTGTATTCCATCTCATCTTATCACTCTTTCTTTAAAAAAAATAAAGAAAGAACTTCGTGCCTTTTGATGGTTTATGTGGGTTTTTTTTAAAAAATGAAAGGAAAGCGAAGAGTGTAAACTGATTCTTAAAAGCGGTAAGTTGATTCTTTAAAGCGAAAATTTTAACATGGAAATAATACATTTGTTTTTGTTTTTGCGATATTGATTCTTATAAACGGTTGATTCTTATAACCACTGATCACTATAAGCGGTGATTACTGTATATATATATATATATATATATATATATATATATATATATATATGTGTGTGTGTGTGTGTGTGTGTGTATGTATGTATGTATGTATGTATGTATATATATATATATATATATATATATATATATATATATATATATATATATATATATATATATATATATATATATGTAGATCTTTCTCGTGATATAAATTTTATAACCCTCAAATTATTATGTTATATGCAAACTTTGAAGAAAGTTACAAAAACAGCTTAAAAATTTAATTTAAAAAAATCTAAGAGTTTTTCAAAAATATTTCTTAGTGAACCCCTACACAATAAGAAGAATCTCCATGCAAAATTTCAGCCGTTTAGGTCCAGCGGTTTGGTCTGTGCGTTATGTGTCAGTCAGTCAGTCAATTTCGGAACTGCTTTATATTTATAGATTATTATTCATTAATATTAATATTTTTTCGTTAAAATTCGTATTCTTTTTTACCAAGTCCCTTTTGGGCGCGTACTTCGATCCGGCGCTTATGGGACCGGTGTTGCTCAAGCGCCGTGCAAGTTCCTCTAACCCTGTCTGCGACTGCATGCCTTTTTACGATGAATGAGAAGAGAGACGGAGAAAACAAGCACATAGGCTCCTACGTTCGGCGCTTATCTTATTTATAGACGTTTGGCAAATTTGCGAGAAAAGGAAAAAAAAAAAACATTAATACAAATCAACCGAACTTGATATGGAAGAATGGGAATGGAAACACGAGATTCAAGGCGGCGGAGAGATATAGGAGGGTGACAGAAACGCCCGATTTGCATACAAAGAAGTGATGCCGGATAAAGTCGGCTGCAGGTTCACCGCTGTTTGTCACCCAGTTTCGGAATGACGACCTTGAACTTTCGAAAAAGTAATTCAAAATAAAACAGAAGTTGTTTTTTATTAGTACCCAGGTACAAAATGACTGGTTATATTAAGCTATCCACAAAATATACACAGGATTTTTAAACATATATACACACACATGGATAAATAATTATATATATACATGTACATAAATATATATATATATATGTGTATATATATATATATATATATATATATATATATATATATATATATATATATATATATATATAACAGCTTGTCTGTTTTTTTTGTCCGCTATAGAATCATAGACTGTTTCAGCCACCGGGACCAAATTCGGCACAGTTAATGTTTTGGACCCGAGAAACTTAAATCAGGAAAAACGAAATTTGGGGCTCAATTAGTTTTTTTTAAATTAATTTTTCAATGTTTTTTGTGCCCGATAGAGGTGCGTCTACCCCCTGTGGATTCCCCTCGACCAGCTGCGTTAAGAGGGGTGGTTTGAGGATGACGGAGGGGGGTGGGTCAAATTCCAATTGGCGGGAGAAAGAGGGTTGGGAATGACCTTAAAATCAGACGAAGGTCCGCAGGCTCAAAGTTTCTTTCTTTCTTATTGTTTGTATATCATTTCAGTAGAAACGTGCTAAGCGCATTCTGTCTGGCCAGATGAACATGAAGAGCGGGAGTGCAACCCAGTATTTTTTTGATGGAATGCATGAAATATTATATCTACCCGGGCAACGCCGGGCAATAATGCTAGTATATATATATGTATATATATATATATATATATATATATATATATATATATATATATACACAGTGGAATCTCGATCTATCGCTTTTCAAGGGACCGATTGAAATGAACAATAAATCCGGGTAAACGATCGATGCGGACACATAACAAAGCACTATGATCGTTGGGACTGGATAAAATGAACGACACATACGGAAAAACGATGGATCCGAAAACGATCGATCGAGATTCCACTGTACATATATATGTATATATATATATATATATATATATATATATATATATATATATATAGATATATGTGATAATATTACTAACTACCTATAATCGCCCATTCTGAACTTTATCTCTGTTCTGGTAACCCCTCTTTCTTCTATTTGGCGTAAATGCCTCGCCTTTCCACACACTAACTTCCTCCGCCAATTCTGGCAACCTCTCTGAGCTAATTGTATTTTGGCACTTCTACGAGGAGACGCTGGACTGACTCGAAGCGAATAAGATGTGTTGCTTTATATATGTATATATATATATACATATATATATATATATATATATATATATATATAAATATATTTATATACATACATATATATATATATATATATATATATATATATATATATATATATATATATATATATATATATATATATAATAGACAAAGTTGAAAGTGAAAAACCAGTATATGCTCAGAACCACAAAAGCCAGGAACTAAAAACATGAAAAGATAAGTGAAAAATAGGTTTTAGAAAGCATCTTGTCTTCAGCAGTGCCGATACTGTCTAAAAACTAATGGATTGTTTCTAATAAGTATGATCTGAGAATATATATATATATATATATATATAAAATAGAGAAACGGTTATTATCCTTTTGATTCACTTTATTGTGTGAATGTATATTTCAAGAAGGCAGGCATCAACACTTCACGAAGGTAGACATTTCAGCAAAGCACAGGTATCTAGACTATAGGATGCAAACAAGCTAGCCATCGGACCTGCCGGGGCTTGAGTATCGAATACGGTTACATCATAATATAGTTGGAAGCAGTTCGCGAACAAGGGACAGAAGAACGAGACAGCACGAGCCAGAAGATCAAGAGAGCAAGGCAAGGAAGGGTGCGAAAACCTCTTCTCAACCTTTTTATACTAGGTGTTAACTGATTTTGCCGCTAGGTTTAGATTTCAAATAAATCGGAGAATAATTAAAGGATTAATACGAACGGGATGCATTACTGCCAGAAAGTTTTTAAATGTTGCGAAGTGGCAACACACATGGTTCTAGTTGTTAGAATATTTGAATTAGGTCACGTGATCGAATGAGATAAAGAAATTTAGAAAATATACTAACAAAAATTTATTTTATTAAATTTACCTTCAGAAATTTACTTTATCCTAGCTAATGACTTGCTTCAGAACAGTCTGTTAATATAATTTATATAATTTATTTTCGGTTTGCATCACAAATCGTCTAGGGTTCTTAAATTAGGTCACGTGATCGAATGAGATTAAAGAAATTTAGAAAATATACTAACAAAAATTTATTTTATTAAATTTACCTTCAGAAATTTACTTTATCCTAGCTAATGACTTGCTTCAGAACAGTCTGTTAATATAATTTATATAATTTATTTTCGGTTTGCATCACAAATCGTCTAGGGTTCTTTAATTAGGTCACGTGATCGAATGAGATAAAGAAATTTAGAAAATATACTAACAAAAATTTATTTTATTAAATTTACCTTCAGAAATTTACTTTATCCTAGCTAATGACTTGCTTCAGAACAGTCTGTTAATATAATTTATATAATTTATTTTCGGTTTGCATCACAAATCGTCTAGGGTTCTTAAATTAGGTCACGTGATCGAATGAGATAAAGAAATTTAGAAAATATACTAACAAAAATTTATTTTATTAAATTTACCTTCAGAAATTTACTTTATCCTAGCTAATGACTTGCTTCAGAACAGTCTGTTAATATAATTTATATAATTTATTTTCGGTTTGCATCACAAATCGTCTAGGGTTCTTAAATTAGGTCACGTGATCGAATGAGATAAAGAAATTTAGAAAATATACTAACAAAAATTTATTTTATTAAATTTACCTTCAGAAATTTACTTTATCCTAGCTAATGACTTGCTTCAGAACAGTCTGTTAATATAATTTATATAATTTATTTTCGGTTTGCATCACAAATCGTCTAGGGTTCTTAAATTAGGTCACGTGATCGAATGAGATAAAGAAATTTAGAAAATATACTAACAAAAATTTATTTTATTAAATTTACCTTCAGAAATTTACTTTATCCTAGCTAATGACTTGCTTCAGAACAGTCTGTTAATATAATTTATATAATTTATTTTCGGTTTGCATCACAAATCGTCTAGGGTTCTTTAATTAGGTCACGTGATCGAATGAGATAAAGAAATTTAGAAAATATACTAACAAAAATTTATTTTATTAAATTTACCTTCAGAAATTTACTTTATCCTAGCTAATGACTTGCTTCAGAACAGTCTGTTAATATAATTTATATAATTTATTTTCGGTTTGCATCACAAATCGCCTAGGGTTCTTTAATTAGGTCACGTGATCGAATGAGATAAAGAAATTTAGAAAATATACTAACAAAAATTTATTTTATTAAATTTACCTTCAGAAATTTACTTTATCCTAGCTAATGACTTGCTTCAGAACAGTCTGTTGATATAATTTATATAATTTATTTTCGGTTTGCATCACAAATCGTCTAGGGTTCTTTAATTAGGTCACGTGATCGAATGAGATAAAGAAATTTAGAAAATATACTAACAAAAATTTATTTTATTAAATTTACCTTCAGAAATTTACTTTATCCTAGCTAATGACTTGCTTCAGAACAGTCTGTTAATATAATTTATATAATTTATTTTCGGTTTGCATCACAAATCGTCTAGGGTTCTTTAATTAGGTCACGTGATCGAATGAGATAAAGAAATTTAGAAAATATACTAACAAAAATTTATTTTATTAAATTTACCTTCAGAAATTTACTTTATCCTAGCTAATGACTTGCTTCAGAACAGTCTGTTAATATAATTTATATAATTTATTTTCGGTTTGCATCACAAATCGCCTAGGGTTCTTTAATTAGGTCACGTGATCGAATGAGATAAAGAAATTTAGAAAATATACTAACAAAAATTTATTTTATTAAATTTACCTTCAGAAATTTACTTTATCCTAGCTAATGACTTGCTTCAGAACAGTCTGTTAATATAATTTATATAATTTATTTTCGGTTTGCATCACAAATCGCCTAGGGTTCTTTAATTAGGTCACGTGATCGAATGAGATAAAGAAATTTAGAAAATATACTAACAAAAATTTATTTTATTAAATTTACCTTCAGAAATTTACTTTATCCTAGCTAATGACTTGCTTCAGAACAGTCTGTTGATATAATTTATATAATTTATTTTCGGTTTGCATCACAAATCGTCTAGGGTTCTTTAATTAGGTCACGTGATCGAATGAGATAAAGAAATTTAGAAAATATACTAACAAAAATTTATTTTATTAAATTTACCTTCAGAAATTTACTTTATCCTAGCTAATGACTTGCTTCAGAACAGTCTGTTAATATAATTTATATAATTTATTTTCGGTTTGCATCACAAATCGCCTAGGGTTCTTTAATTAGGTCACGTGATCGAATGAGATAAAGAAATTTAGAAAATATACTAACAAAAATTTATTTTATTAAATTTACCTTCAGAAATTTACTTTATCCTAGCTAATGACTTGCTTCAGAACAGTCTGTTAATATAATTTATATAATTTATTTTCGGTTTGCATGACAAATCGTCTAGGTTTCTTTAATTAGGTCACGTGATCGAATGAGATAAAGAAATTTAGAAAATATACTAACAAAAATTTATTTTATTAAATTTACCTTCAGAAATTTACTTTATCCTAGCTAATGACTTGCTTCAGAACAGTCTGTTAATATAATTTATATAATTTATTTTCGGTTTGCATGACAAATCGTCTAGGTTTCTTTAATTAGGTCACGTGATCGAATGAGATAAAGAAATTTAGAAAATATACTAACAAAAATTTATTTTATTAAATTTACCTTCAGAAATTTACTTTATCCTAGCTAATGACTTGCTTCAGAACAGTCTGTTAATATAATTTATATAATTTATTTTCGGTTTGCATCACAAATCGTCTAGGGTTCTTTAATGACGCCTCCAATAATATGTATTTTATATCTATAATGATCCTATTCATACAATTATGTGTTAATGTGCAGTCATAAGCGGTAAAACATGCAATTTTTACTATAAACAAATCTCTTTTTTATTTGTCTTAATCTAACTGACCTTTTCCCAAGCCGATTAAAAACAGCAAGTAAACGAAATTTAGAATGATACTGGTATGGAAATTAGAAAATATATCCACATATAGTTTTTGCCAGCATCTTTTTCCACTCTAAAATTTTTGATATGTCCTTTTAAAAGTGAACTTCTGCTCCCCTGTTAAAACTGTAAGAAAGGTTCAATTTTAATTTTACCTCAGTTGAGTGTTATTTTTCAAAATAATATATATATATATATATATATATATATATATATATATATATATATATATATATATATATGTAGATCTTTCTCGTGATATAAATTTTATAACCCTGAAATTACTATGTTATATGCAAACTTTAAAGAAAGTTACAAAAACAGCTTAAAAATTTAATTTAAAAAAAATCTAAGAAGAGATTTTCATAAATATTTCTTAGTGAACCCCTACACAATAAGAAGAATCTCCATGCAAAATTTCAGCCGTTTAGGTCCAGCGGTTAGAAGTTTTTAGAATAATAGTTACTTAGAATATTTATATAGATACTTATATAGTTACTTAAAATATTTATAACTATATAATATATAGTTATTTAGAATAAAGTTAGAAGGTTTTAGAATAATAGTTACTCTTACATCCCCCTCTAAACAGGATAATCAGTCATTCAGTATAATAATTATAATAAACAGTCAATAATTTAAACAATTATCTCATTTTTTAAAATATAATAAATATGAGGGAGCACAAAACGGCATAAAACCTGAAAAATTTTTAGTGTATATATTAATTTTCCCAACACATTGTAAATTATGATATTTTAAAGTATGCTAGTTATTAAGGAATACTGACATTTTCCCATGCCCTTAAATATTGGCTTTAGAGGGGAATATGTTGCCATTCGAATAAAGATATACTTTTATGTAATAACACAGAATAAACGTTGAATATAAGTTAAAGTGAATGAAACTTGGAAAACGATAATTCTTCGAGTGTGTACAGAATAAAACTTTGAAGTTCGAAGAAAACAATTCCCCTTAATCCTTTCCTGGAGAGTCGAGTAATTGTTAGAGAGAGCCACACAAATTACTGCTGCCTGAGATCATAAAATAAATGTAAAATAAAATAAGCAAAAGTAAACTCAACGTAAAGAAAACAATGAACGGAGATCATTCAGAGTTTTCCACATTCAAAGCTTACGGCTAAAATTAATATGGACGCAGTCAGTAAACAATGCCAAACGATTTTATTTCGTACCTCATCATTTCCCTCTCTTTTTTTCCCTTTTATATTTTACGAGTCTAACGAGATTTATTTTCCCTTTGCTTACTGAAATAAACTGACAGTTACGGCTAAGATATGCGTCGTCAAGGTACCGATGTTCATCACCTGACGTCATTGTGACGTCATTACTCATGTCGAGGATTCGGAAAGAATTCTGTTTGGAGCCTTTACATCTCCTATTTTGCCGGTCTGAGAAGAATTGAATATATCATTTTTTTTTTATTTTCTCTTATTTTCGTACCTGTTTTGAATAGATTAGTATCTATTCATCCCCCTTTTTTTAGATCCTGGAATTGTTCGAACGTCATTTTTAAGCGGTGGAATCATTTCGTATTCGATTCAATGGAAACAGTGCATGTTTAGGATCGATAAGGAAGAAAATAGGCACAAAATTACTAACCCTGACATTTAACGAAAACTTAAAAGCCGGCATATATTTAGAAACGGTATTTATACCTTAAAAAAGTTCAGACCTTTCGTTTCATTTCGACAAATCACATATACCTTTCCATGAGAGCTTAAAACTATGAGTCACGTGGAATTATATTGTTTTATTTTTCCGTTTTCCTTCGTCAAAATCGTTTCGCACGCAATACGAGTAAATTGATAGATTGTGTTTTCCTGGTAAAATTTTTGATCTGTTTTGCGTAAATTTGGGCTTAACATTTAAAGCGCAAGAATTTCATGCATAAAATTTTCAAACAGAGCTAATTTATCAGAAATTTTTTTTAAATAATTCGCGGAAATTTGGAAAATCGTTTAATTGTATAAGTCTTAAATAGAAAAGAATCAGACAATGCAGTTTTGACAGACACATCAGCATCTTTCAGAATCATTTTTTCATCTTTATGTATAAAACAGTTCAGTGACTGACAGATAACGCATAGACCAAACCGCCGGACCTAAAGGGCTGAAATATTGCATGGCGATTCTTCTTATAGTGTAGGGGTGCACTACGAAAGGTTTTTGAAAAATTCTTCTTAGATTTTTTAAAATTAAATTTTTAAGCTTTTTTTTTGTAATATTTTTTTAAGTCTGCATTTAAAACAATAATCTGAGGGTTATAAAATTTATATCACAAGAAAGATCATAAAAATTCCTTTAAAATGAAATCTTTTTCGAATCTTTACCTCCCTTTTCTGATTTTGGGTGAATTTTTAAAGATTAATTTTTAGAATTTAATCTATTAAATGCTGATCACGTGGTTTATTTTTTCTTTTTGTGACACTTTAAATTAATTTTGCGCCACGTGCATAACAATGAAATAAATTGACAAAAAATATTGAAATAAGGCAAAGGATAAAATTTAACCACTAGACTAATTGAGGTGGAAGTTTTTTAAGAATTTAATTCAAAATAGAATGTTTTATTGATATTAAACATACAAATTAATTGCATACATTGACCGTTGTATTTAATTTGAATATTTTCTTCTTCATTATTTTGTCTATAAAAATATACGTTACGATTTTTTTATAAATACAATTCTTTTTGGCATTAATTGCATACATTGACCGTTGTATTTAATTTGAATGTACTCCATAGCGAAGCACGGGTATTCAGCTAGTAGTGTATATCATGTAAGGAGTTTTCTTGCAGACTTTTACAATGAATTCATAGACCAAGAGCTCCGAAATAGCAAAGGTGATTCATGAGCGTCCATCTTGTTGCCTACTCTTGTCAAAATACAATTAACGCATAAACTTTTTTTTTGATTTTTAGATAATTTTTAAAAGCCACTTCTTGGCATAGGCGTAGCTGCTTCTAACTTTTTTTTGGGGGGTGGGGGGGGGGGGTGGCACGAAATGAATTCAGTTAGGGCCCTCCTCAACATACTTACTGATGGACGGTCCTTAAAATATAAAATATATTATGATTTTTTTTAAATTGAATAACAATACAATTAATGTTTGAGTAGCATTCAAAAGTTATTCAACAAGAAAAATAAATCTCTCTATTCTAAAAAAAAGTAACTACCGCTGCCGCCGCTGTCAAAAGCTTCTCCCTCTATCTCCTTTAAAACCACTGGGGGTATGGGGTCGAGAGCGACACCAATGGATGCAGAAAAGGGGGGGGGGGATCAAAGCAAGACATGTCTCATCTTCGTCGGACTTTAAGATTTTTTCTTTTAATTTTATGTTATTTGGGAAAATATTGACTTTTTCCTCTTCATATTACGATAACTCGCCAAAAAATTATCGTAGAATTTTGATCTTTTTACAGTCTAAGACTACAGACATTTCTCTTTCAAACTAGACCTCATTTGTTTAAAAATATTTTAAAACAGACTAATATTTTCATCAAATAATGAAACACAGTTTTTCAAGAAATATCGTCCCATATGTGGATGTAATATCGATGCTCCTCGAGTTTTTATCTTACAAAGAAAATATTTACATCATCTGAAAGCTGAAAGCTTTCTTATTCATATAAACCTCATTTAAAGTCTCTATCTTAAAATTTCGATTTTTAAATTGAATTTTAAAGCTGATAATTCAACAGTGATGAAAAGCCCTTCGCAAAAGGGTGACAACAGTAAATGGATGGAAGCTGTTACATTGCCCGAGAATCACCCCTATGTATCTCGCTATTAGCCCTAAGTGAGGAAAGATATAAAAATAATTTAGAAGAAGCTAAAATAAAATGCAGTTTATATTATATTCCTTTTATAATACATTATATTCAGTATTTCTTTCTTTCAGTTTATATTATATTCTTTTATCCGTTTTTACTACAGCATTGATTTTTTAATTTTGCTACTATAAGACGTGTATTGAAAAAAATGCCTAAAAGAAAGCGCGGTATAACTGGTGATAAAGAAAGAAGACGAAGTGCTCAGGCACAAAGGGAACGAAGAGAAAGGCAAGGTAAAGAGCAAGTTTCAACAAGACATGGAGTGGAAACTGAAGGACTTCAGTTAAATAAACACTTTGAAACAGTAGGACTTGAAGAAGATAAATTGGAACACAAACGTGCTGCCAACCGTTCAGAAAATATGTCAGAACAACGATTGCACAAAAACGCATGTCAAATAGGAGAGAAAATATGTCACAGATTCGAAGCCCCGTACGAAAAACGAGCATAGCGAGCCTAGGGGCGAAGCCTCTAGTTTAATATAAATAAAATGAGAATTGGCATGCCATTTCTCCTGTCAAAGGTTACGTTTGTCTCGAAATTTTTGTTTCGATTCCATAAATTTTGCAGGTAAAGTGACAGTTTTGACACTGTGTACTCTAATAATCCAAAATGTGCCCTGGCATGCCATTTCTCCTTTCAGAGGTTACGTTTGTCTCGAAATTTTTGTTTCGAATCCCTAACCTTTGCAGATAAAGTGACAATTTTGACACGAAGTACTCCAGTAAGCGAAAATTTGCATTTCCGTGCTATTTCCCAATTCAAAAGATACGTTTTACTCCAAATGGTCTCCGTAGATCCCATATCCTCTTTCGATATGAGCTAATGTGATAGTTTTGTTAATAAGTATCAAAACAGGCCAGATTCTGAATTCCTTGCCATTTCCTCCATTCAAAGATTGGGTTTGTCTCAAAATTTTCGTTTCTACCCCGTATCGTCTTTCAGGGCTGGGTAAAAGTGACAGTTTTATGACTGGGTGCTACAGTAAGCCAAAATTTACCTTGTCTTTCCATTTCTCGTTTCAAAGACTACTTTTTCTCGAAAACCCTATATCCTCTTTATATAGGTGGTCAAGTGACAATTTCATGGGGATCCTTAATTCAAAAGAAATTCCGATTTTTTTTTCCTCCATGTCACGGTCCGTTGCCGCATAGCGCAACCTCTTAAGTCGTCTGCATGTGTACCCCTGTATTGAGAACAGGCTGAGCTCATAATTTGGATGCGGCGGTCGAAAGCTTTCCCGCCCGACATGCAAATTCCTCTGGGTCTCTCATCCGAAGTGTTGCAAGGGATCTTATGTCACACGCTGGGTCTGCAAATAAACGCTGCCTCTTCAAAGCGGCCAGTGTTCTCGCCAAGCAAAGCGAGACGGTATAAACAAATCACGATGACAACCTCTGTCGCGATACACGGTGACTAAGTCCAGTATTCATCCTACGACGTCTGAAACAGTGGTACTGAAGATTTTTTTTTAAAAATCTGTCCTAATCCACAAATGAATTTTATAGGTTTTTTTTTAAAAAATCATCAAAGATTTTTTCGCATCTTTTTTAAATTTCTCTATTAGCATCTAATCAGGACAAAATAAATAAGCGAGACAACCCAGAAAATTGAACCTTGGTCTTACTAATTGGATTCCAATTATTAACTTATCTTTCGAAAAAGAAAGATAAAACCTTTGTGCTCGAAGAATAAACAGGAAATCCAACTTAAATAAAGCACAAATAGCAGTAAAGTGCAATACGGCCGTTTCGAAGCTGCAAAGGAGCTTCTTCATCAGTGCAAAGAACTTGGTGGCAGCTCAAAAAGCCGAAAACTAAGCCTTGGTTT
Organism: Dolomedes plantarius; assembly: GCA_907164885.2. NCBI lineage: Eukaryota > Metazoa > Arthropoda > Arachnida > Araneae > Dolomedidae > Dolomedes > Dolomedes plantarius. The sequence goes on along the minus strand of OU015499.1, from coordinate 140,332,107 downwards.
AGTTTTCGGCTTTTATGCAAAATTGCACCTAACTGCTATTTGTGCTTTATTTACGTTGGATTTCCTGTTTATTAACTTATCTATCTATCTATATATATATATAACAGTTCCGTAAATGACTGACTGTGTGACTGACTGACAGATAACGCACATACCAAACCGCTGGATCTAGAGGGCTGAAATTTTGCATGGCGATTCTTCTTGTAGTGTAGGGTTATACTAAGAAAGATTGTTGAAAAATTCGTCTTAGATTTTTTAAATTTAAATTTTAAGCTGTTTTTGTAATATTATTTAAAGTTTACATTTAAAATATTATAATGAGAAGGTTATAAAATTTATAACACGAGAAAGATCATAAACATTCCATTAAAATGAAATCTTTTTCGAATCTTCACGAATCAGACACGATCGGGGCGCACGGAGGAAATTTGCATATGACAGAAGCTAGAAACCTATCACAGAACGCCGTTCGCCAGATATTCAGCGTAGAAAACCGATAAAAAATTCTCTGATCGTGTCTTTGTTAGCCATTCGTAGAGCTGTTTTTTTTGATCGCGCATAACGCGTCCGTTTTTTTTTCTGTGATACACGTACCGTTCCAACGCTTTTTAGGATTTTCACATGCGCTGAGCATTTTGCGACGGGAAAAAGTGGGCGTTGCAATTTGAAAATTTCGAGTTTCGATACCTATAACCGTAACCGTGAGCGCCACTGTATTGCCGTTCTCAGAATCCCGAGCTCATACCTCTGAATAACTATATCTGAAATCTCATCTCGATAGGTTGAACGGAACAACCGCTAGAGGTCCATATATCGGCAAAGTTTCTTTATGACAACCCGGTAGAATTGTAATTGGTAATAGCTTTGACTAATTTGACATACAAAGCTAATCCATTAGTTACAAAGTTCCAGAAGGCATGGATCAGCGGGTGGTCTCCAAGTTTTTTATGTCATTCCCAAGGGTTCTGCAAAATTTTTTTTTGTTTAAAAGCATCCGATTTTTTCAGCTACGTCGCGGCCATATTCAGCCGACCAAATTATTCTTTTTAAGCGGCGAAAAAAAAAAGTGCGCTTGAAACACTTTGGATGACCTTGACATTTTTAACATTCTAGGAGAACACCTGTCACGCAGATATCACTTCTTGAAAAATACACGGGTTTCCGTTTTGATTGAACAAGTCAAATTTTATGTGTTATTACGCACTTTATCAACATTACCGATTCATTCTTTTGAAAAGCTCTCTTTTATTTGAAATTCATTTAAATCAAAACTTTTAATAATGATATGAATACGTAATTCATTTTTTGGGGGTATATATCATAAATTCCTTAATTCGATTTATTCGTTCTTTTCACGTGCCTGAACTCACAAAACCATCAACCAACAAACAGAACAACCCAACGACAATAAGAATAAAATAAATAATTACAAGATAAAAAGAACTTTTTATATACCATGTTTTTAAATTTTCTGTCGAAACATGTAAACTTGACAATTCTATGTATTAATAAATACTTTTTAAAAAATTTTTTGATGAATTATCTCATCAACTTGAAAGAAAATGAAGTTAATTGGAAGTTAACTTGCGTTTAACTTTTCGTTCCCGTTCAGGCCTATAGATGGCTGCACCAGTCTACAAAACAAAATTAACTGAAAATAACTGAAAATTAATTTAATTCTGCTTAAAGATGGCTAAAAGTATTAAAAAAATGCATTGTCATCGTGTTCTGAGCTATTCTAAAAGTTTCGAATGTCTAGCTAGTCGGGAAGTTAGTTAAAAATCGATTGCAAGATTTGTACTGGACAAACACACACACAAACAAGAAAGCAAGTTAATAAAAACATGGTAATAATAAGAATACACATAAGAATAATAGCTTTGAATTATAAATTACCATGATAAGTACAGATAATAAAACTACCCTCCTATATACAACCTCAATATTGACCTCTATTCCTGTGGCAAGAATCCTCATAACCCTTAAGAAACCATCAATGTTAACCCTTAAGAAATTAACCCTTAAGAAACCATCAAGTGAAAGCGAAAAAAAATGAAAGTTAGACCCATACTATCGGAGCATGAGGAAATTTCGATTTGAAAAAATCATACAACCACGATGCTATTTGCATCAATAAGAGGTATTATAAAGTGTTAACATACAACAGAATGACGTCAGTTGTTCCGTGTTAAATTGACATCTGGCAAAAGAGGTTACCTAAACTAAAACCTTCTCTACCCCTTAACCCCTAATCTCTTAGGGCCTGTTCACATAGGAGTCCGTTGCGTTGCGTTAAGGAAAAGATGACGTTGAGACGAAAATAAACCAATCATATGCCTTCAAACGATTAGCTATGAAATTTTTAACGCCTATGATTGGTTTATTTTCCTCTCAACGTCATCTTTTCTTTAACGCAACGCAACGGACTCCTATGTGAACAGGCCCTTAAACTTAAAACTCTGTGAACTCACTTAGTTTTGTCTTCTGCATTTCATTATCGTTTTCAATAGTGAAATGAATGAATGGGTGGTCAAGACTTTGGGCCTGTTCACCTAGAATCCGTCAGCGTCTGCGTTACTCTTATTGTCATATTTTCAACCAATCACAGGCCTTAAGAATTTCGTGGCTAATCGTTACGAGGTTTGTAATTGGTTAAATATATTTCAATGCGAGTAACGCTAACGCTGACGGATTCTATGGCGCATTTGGGTATTGCTCTTCAGATTTCGTTGAAGTTGTAGTTGTTTTCTGTACAGAAATGTACATATTTATTTGCTATAAGTACTTATTGCATGAATTTCATTTAATGTAAAATTTTTAAAAAAATATGAAAACGGATAAATATAGAAAATAAAATGGATAAATATATCTGTAAAGAATTAAATATATTTTTACATAAACTAAATTACACAAAAAAAAACAATATAATAAACAAGCAAAAAAAAAACAAGACTACAACTAATAAAAAGTCATACGGGATTTCAGTTTAATTAAATTAAGAATTAAATTGCCTAAAATGGGAACCAAATTTAACGCAACTAAAAAATAACATGAAATAGCTAATAAGAAAAAAAATAATGCCATTTATGATTTTTATGCTTGCAAAGTTAGCCTAAATAAATTTTAAAAAATCCCCAGCCTTGTTATGAAATTTACTTTTATAAAAATTCAATTGCCTGAAATGGCAACTGAAAAAATTGGTCTTATGCTACCTTAACGAATTGAGATGCATAAAATAAAACGGAATAATAAGAACTTTGCAATAAATATATTAATATATATATATATATATATATATATATATAATCCTTAAAAAATTTTCATGTATCGTATCGACAATTACACTTGAACTGTCCGTTAAAGCTGACACTGTAAATTTACGGTAGGTGTGTTCAAAACAATTGCAGGAAACAGGAGAGTTGTTGGATGTACACTAGAAAAGAAAGAATCGATCGTAGGCACAACTCAACATCTTCTTTCAGTTTTAATCGTTCGATCTCGAAGAATCCCCTCCCCCTTTCTCCAGTTAACGATTTTCTAATCGTCTTTATCAATAACGCCATTACTTTTTCCGTCGAATCAGCAGAGAAATTGTGTTCCTGTACTGAAAATGGAATTATTAAAGACGTTCGGTGAAGTCGATGAAATTGGGCTCAATATCTATCAATCAGGCTCAATATCTATCAATGAGCGCTGATTTAGATTATTGGTATGCACCATAATGACGTCAACTGCTCGCCCTGAATATTTCTTGTGCAACAGTTCAGGTAAAAAAAAACCTATATCATAAGACAGCAATTAGGACTTGACAATGCACTGAATCGAAAAAAAATGTCCCTTTATGACACTAATGTCCAATCAGGAGCCGAAAACCGACGAGGTCTTTACACTACCTTGTTGCACATACCCCAATGTTTGAAGAATCAGTTTCTTAAAACTTTTCACTGTGCAAGGGCCATAATAAGGGCTGAAAGTACGGGAGAATATAAAGCCGTTTTGTGCCAAACTTTAGCACTTTATACCCCAAAACTATCAGTCTGCTCATTTCCACACAACTCACCACGGAAAATGATTTGTTTTCTTTGTCCAATCAGGTTTTGAATAAGTGCTTGGCAATGCAAAAACTCTGTACTGGCAGATCCCATAACGACTGGATGCCTGAGAGTGGCATAAAATAGCTGAGTAAACAAATACAAAATGCAGGACGTCCAGTCGTGACAATGCCATTCGAATAGCCAAGACCTTTTCATCAAATGCTGTTCCTAAAGCTCCTACTGGTCAGATAAAAGGCAAACGGGTCACAAAAATTCTCAAGACACGAACTGTGTATATTTTATTTCAATAAAACACCTTTTTAAAGGGAGACCGGGTGATAAAATTTTAAATTTTTTATATTTACGAGCATTCGGTCGTGATTTTTTTATTCTCACGTGTGTTTGTAGGTAATTATGCATTATAAAAAAACTTGATCAGTCTGAATTTTAGGAATAAAAAATTAAATTAAAAATTTAAAGCGTACTCAGTTTTTTATACAGGGTGTCCATAATTAAACTTCCCTACTTTAAAGTTGTCTACAGTCGAAACTATTGTTCAGAGAGTTATGAAATTTTGTGTCGGACATATTGAAGGGATGGGAATTTGTTTGAGCGAATAAAAAAAAATTAGTTTAAAATTTCACCACCAGAGGGCATTTTTGGATGAATTACACATTTAGCCAACATTTACTATAGTTAAAAAAATTTATTACAACAAGACATATTCAACATGACGGCCATCATTTTCAGCTACCATTTGAAATCGTAAGGTAGCATGTTCTACAATCGACCGCAGTGTGTCCGGGGAAATGCTGGGAGCGTGTCGTGAAATGCTGTCTTTCAGATCAGGTATAGTTCTTGGTTTATCAAGACTGACTAGATGTTCCACATGCCCCTCAAAGCCAAAAGTCGCATGGGTTGGGGTCTGGGGCGCCTGATCTGGTAATCGTAACTATGACATTCTGATTAGCAATAGCAAGCACGCTGAAAACGAAATCTGCATGAAAGTCTCTAGGTTTTATAACAGCTTCTGCTCTACGTCGACAAAAATTAATTTGCATATTTGTTTCTTCTTCGTTCCTTCAAATCTTTTGTCCGAAAATTAGTTATCGAACAAGTTTCCGATCGACTTTACAATCACTTTAAAGATTGTAAAATTTAATGACTATGAGTTATTGTGTTAGGGTGACCTATGGATAAAAAGATGGTGAAATCTTAAGTAAAGAACCAGTCGTAAATGTGTAATTCATCCAAAAATGTCCTCTAGTGGTGAAATTTTGAACTAATTTTTTTTTTTTTATTTGTACAAGCGAAGGGTTTCAAAATAGTTTTTAATTCAGGTTTTATAAAAAGTGAATTTGTTAAACCTTTTAATCACTTTCAAAGGCAAAATACAAAGCAAAACAAAAACGCTCTTTTCCCCCTCCATCAAAATATATCTGGCAGTGTAAACAACGCAGAAACACGAGATTTGAGTTGCTCAATTTTGAACACTCTCCAGTTTGTTAAACGCCAAGAAAAACAGTGTCAGGAAAATGGAATATCTTTTTGCAATTCTGAGTCTCGAAAACACTCTAACAGTTAAAACGATTTCTATTAATTTATATTTTAATCCTGAAATGGAACGACAAATTCCAGAATAAAACCGCTGCTTTATACTTAACAGCAACAAAAAAAAGGGGGGATTTATTGATGTTAATTTATTGCTCAATTCTCTACCCGTGACCCAGATAACATCTAAAACATTTTCGTGGTAGTAACCTTCATATCTCCGATGGCTGCGACCAAAAAACCCATGATAAATGCGCCATTTTCTCCAACAGCCTTCGCATTCCACGTTCCACACAGACGACATATCGTTTGGGATGTCCCGGAGCGAGGCATTGAGTTTGGAGATGCCAGGATGCCACACCGAAAGCACTAAAAAACGCCTCGGTTCCCGCGAATACGTAATTTTTGCTTCATTAAGAAACGCCTTAACTGGGAACCGTCCCGTCGAGTAAAATTGAAAATCGGCTTCAACGGTGGGAGGCAAGTATTCTGAAAGGATGTGGAGGCTATTATGTTGAAACTCGAAGGAAATATTGCTTGATGCCAACCACGTGAGACAGATGCGTTGAATTCTTCTTCTGGCAATGACCTATCTTTTGTTATTCAAGAGCCAATCCTTATTTTAAAGCTAATCAATTACCATCATTGAGTTAAGCGCGAGTTGATTAGTGAAAATGAGGACGCGTCAAGGTCATAGGCTTAATACTCAATCCCATCGATTGTGCCTCCAAAACTACCCTAAGAATGGATTTTTGTAGCACCTACAGACCCCTCCCCCCTCTGTTTTCTTTCGCTGAATGGTTTCTATAGTATTAGAGCTCAAAATATAGTTTTCATTGAACGTTTTTTTGGTCACCTTCTCAAAAAATGTAAAGAAACAATTTATTATTATTATTTTTTTTTTACTGTAAACATATATAGGAATATAGTTCATACAAATTTAGTCTAAGAGACTTCTAATCAAATTTAATATCATTTGAATTTATATTAACTGATGTAAAGAGAATTTGATTTTTTTCAAACTTTTTAAATTTATTAATGAACTAGCTGAAAACCCCTACTTCGATACGGAGTACATTCAAATTAAATACAACGGTCAGTGCATGTAATTAATGCCAAAAATGTGTATATATATATTTATAAAAAAAATCGTAACGGATATTTTTATAGACAAAATAATGTAGAAGAAAATATTCAAATTAAATCTGATAGAACATACTAAAGAATATAGTACAGTTAATATAGTACAGTTTGAGGAACATTTCTTTAACTGTATGTTAATATTTTTTTGGATAATGTCAGATCGTCTGCCGCATTAGCAAGAAATTATTTTTGTCTGTTTCATTGTTATCACATGACGCAAAATTAAAAGAAAAGAAACCACGTGATCAGCATTCAATAAATTAAATTCTAAAAATTAATCTTTAAAAATTCACTAAAAATCAGAAAATGGAGGTAAAGATTCGAAAAAGATTTCATTTTAAAGGAATTTTTACGATCTTTCTCCTGATATAAATTTTATAATCCTCAAATTATTATTTTAAATGCAAACTTTAAAAAATGTTACAAAAACAGCTTAAACATCTAATTTTTAAAAAAAAATCTAAGAAGAATTTTTAAAAATCTTTCTTAGTGCACCCCTATACTATAAGAAGAATCGCCATGCAAAATTCCAGCCCTTTAGGTCCAGCGGTTTGGTCTGTGCGTCATATGTCAGTCAGTCAGACAGCCAGTTACGAAACTGTTTTATATATATAGATGAAGGACAAACAAATTTAGCCCGTATATCTAATTTACTCTAATATTATTAGACTTTATATCAACAAGTGTAATGAAAATTTGTATTTTTAAACATTTTTTTAACTCATATAGGAATGAAGGACAAACAATTTTAGCCTGAATGACTGTTGAATTAAATTTGTTTCAAAAGTGTTTATCTATTTTGTAGGTTTTCTTGCACAGAACTTCATTTCACTTCCTACAAGAACCCAGGGTTTTTTTATGAGCCAACAACGTACCTATTACGTTGTCAGGACTTATCTATGTATATTCCGGTCGATAATTACAAAACTTCTAAACGCGTTTGATCTGACCTGAAATTATATGAAAAAATGGATTGAATTTTACGAAATTTCAAAGTAAAATAACAGCGAGTTTTTTTTTATAAAAATCTTATTAGACCCTCATGATCATCTTTAGACATTTATCTGATCTTGCACACGATCCATGGATTTTCTAATGACTGTTCTAACTATTAATTAAAATTTCCCAAGGCTTATGTTTAAAAACCACCTGCTGCAAAGAACGTGTTCAGAAATCATATACAGTTGAACCCCGTTATAGCGAACCTGGTATATAACGAACTCCCGGATATAACGAACAAAAATTTTGGTTCCTCCGTTTTCCTATTGTATTTAATGCTAATTTATCCTTTTATAGCGAACCTTCGAAATCTTAAGAATCGGCTATAACGAACATTTTTTTCAGTCGACAACTGAATGTTTTTTAATTTTCAAACTTTTTAAGAATGTTGAAGATACAACGAATGTTGAAGAAGCAAAGAATGTTGAAGAACAAGATGATGAAGATTTACTTATCACGATGTGGATCAAAAAGCACAAAATTTCATCATTCTCAGATTGTGGCGAGCAATTGTTCGAAACATGTGATGATGAAGTCATTACATGTGAAAATCCGACTGATGAAGATATGGTGGAAGAAATTAAGATGAATCATTCTGAAATCGAAGATTCTGCATCTGATGCTGATGAAGAGGAGCACATAAATGACGAAATCTCCACCATCTCAGACACTACAGCAGCGATGAGTGTAATTAGTAAGTTTTTGTCAACACAAACATTGGAAGAAAGAGTGTTGGAGTCATTTGATGTATTGGACAAAGAAATTCATAAAATGTTTTTGAAATCGGCATCACGTCAGCGGAAGATTACCGATTATATCTGTATCAAAACAGTGAGCAACTATTAAAGATAAAATCAATTTATTTCCATTTGTCTTCATTTTTAGTTAATTTAATTAGTATTGTGTTAGTTTAATGTAATCGATTTTAGTCAATTTAATTCATTAATGATCATTTTTTAATAGATTTTATCATTCTTTCAAAAATCATTATTGAATATACATAGCAACTAATGAGTTACACATTTTGTGAAATCTAACATTATTAGTAATGGTTCGGATATAGCGAACCACCGGATATAGCGAACAAAACTTTTGGTCCCTTGAAGTTCGTTATAACGGGGTTCGACTGTAGTAGCAAAAAATGTTTGAGTTTTGTTAAATATTAAAGTTTAAAAAAAAATCAGCACAATTTTTAATGTAAATTTTAACTTTTCCTTTTTATTAAATTATTCATCTATATTACAGTCCACATAATAATTTATCCTGCAACACAATCTCTGGAATTTCTGACAGCCAACAATATAATTACTAACTCGGTTGACAGTTTCTATGATTAAAAATTGGTCTATTGTACTTTACTTTATCAGAAATTTAATACAGAAAATTTATGTTCAAAACCTAGAATTTCTATTCAAATATTCATTAGGTTCAGGTCCCGATTTAGAAAATTCTTGACTATAGGCACAACTCGGGATGGGGGCCCCCTAACACCGATGTGGGCGTAACATTTCCAAACTTGACACGCACAAAAAAAATAATCATGAATCATTCTGAAAGCACCATTTTACCAAGAATTGGCTATTTGAAGCGTAGAATCCTAGAACATTATCAAATAACAAAAAGCAATACAACATATTAACTTCATCATTAAAACACCAATACAATGCAGCCAGAAAAACTTATTAATCCCTTATATACACTACAACATACATATGATGAACTATACATATGATGAACCAATCAATTAAATTTGAAAGGATATATAAAAAAAATTGCTATTAAAAGAAGGTAAAATTAAAAAAAAATTTAATTGGGAATTTTTTTTCTCTTTTAAAATAAAAATTTTCGGGGTCCCCCAACATTCAGGGGTCCATAGTCCCGGGCCTGCCTGACCTAATGGAAAATCAGGACCTGATTAGGTTACCAGAACTCATATTTTAAAAACTATCTGTTGCACATAAAGTCAACTGAAATTAAATAAAGAATAGTTCTCGAATCTTCCTAAACATGGAAGTTAAAAAATGAAGCAAGAGGCTTTTTTTTTTTTTAATGCAGATTCCAATTATGCGTCGTGAAGTCGCTATAGAAATAAAAATGTAAGGATTTTATCTCCCGGTTTCGAGATTCTTCAGGAGTTAGATGGGCTGAAAGAACCCCAGGCCGTGCTCCAAAACAAAAGCAGAACTGCTGTCTGGCGCAATTAGGCTCCGCTCTCACAGTGACGTCACGCAAAACAATGGGGCACTTTTGTTGTTCCCGAGTACAATGCCAGCGCTGCCAAAAAGAACTTTGTGCCATAATTTCATGACCAAGCAAAATTGCGCGTTTAACGGTTACTGCATCCTCTTGTTTTGTGTTTAGCCCTGCCGAGATGATGCTGAATAACGTTTGAGAACATTCTGTTTCACACAGGTAATTCTCGTCTGCTAAACCGAAGAACACGGATAATTCTCGTCTGCTAGACAAAAATTACCTCTGTGGAAATGGTGAAGGATAAACCTTGTAAATTCATGCAAATGAAATGAAAAAAAGGGAACATAAATAATTCAACTTTTAAAAAAATTGCAAAAGTGTAAATGTTAGTTTAAATTTTTTTCTCTATGGTAGATATTATCGTCGTAATAGTTTTAGAAAATACTACGCCTCAAAGATTACATAAATAAATGTTATATTTTATAAGTGTTATCGTAATGTAAATATTAATTTTCGTCCACGTGGTAAGTGACTGAAAATTTTTTGAGTTACATCTGAAATATCATTTCAGTTTTCAATCTATAAAACAGTTCCGTGACTGACTGACTGGCAGATAACGCACAGACCAAACCGCTGGACCTAAAGGGCTGCAATTTTGCATGGCGATTCTTCTTATAGTGTAGGGGTGCACTAAGAAAGATTTTTGAAAAATTCTTCTTAGATTATTTTAAAATTAAATTTTTAAGCTGTTTTTGTAACATTCTTTAAAGTTTTTATTTAAAATAATAATTTGAAGGTTATAAAATTTATATCACGAGAGAGATCATAATTCCTTTAAAATGAAATCTTTTTCGAATCTTTACCTCCATTTTTCTGATTTTTGATGAATTTTTAAAGATTCATTTTTAGAATTTAGATTTATTAAATGCTGATCACGTAATTTCTTTTTCTGGTACTTTAAATTAATTTATCGTCACGTGCATAACAACGAAATAGACAAAAAAAAAAATATTTTTTTTCTTGCTAATGTGGCAGACGATTGGACATTATCCAAAAATATATTAAAATACAGTAAAAGATATGTTCCTCAAACAGTACTATATTAACTGTACTATAATCTATAGTATGTTCTATTAGATTTAATTTGAATATTTTCTTCTACATTATTTTGTCTATAAAAATATCCCCTACGATTTTTTTATAAATATATATATATTTTACATCAATTTTATAAATTGATCGTTGCATTTATTATAAATATATAAATATATAAATATATATATATATATATATATATATATATATATATATATATATATATATATATATATGTATATTTATTTATTTATTTATATAGTTGGCATTAATTGCATACATTGACCGTTGCATTTAATTTGAATGTACTCCGTAACGAAGTGCGGGTTTTCAGCAAGTTGTCAATAAAATAAAAATAAATGTGCAATAGAAATATGTAAATTAATATAAATAGACTTATTCAATGTAAATAAGTATGCAAATAAACAAATCTTTGCTTATTATTTAACCAAATAACAAAAATAATGGAAAAAATCTCTACCAGGCATAAATGAAAATTTGCTAGTAAAACAAATTTAAATCCCAACTAGCTATGAGAATAAGATTCAAGTTAAATATCGCATTAATATTAAAACTTTTACTCCAACGCATGCATCAAGCATAAATAAACACCACGTCTACGACTGACTAATGTTAAAAGAGAGATAGTTTTTCAGAAAACAAAACTAAATGTTTTTTGAAGCACCAACTTCTTTTTTTTTTGGCAACACGTCCAATTAGTGATGAGATTATAAAAAAAAAAAATATTTCAGGTAGTCTCTTCTAAGGAAACTACCGCGGATTATTAACGTAGGATTACTTATCGTTGCTTAGCTTTTTTTTTTAAAAGCATTTTGGTACTTTTCTGTCTAACTGTTTACTGCTACTGGGTTTGGCGCGCTGCCAAAATTATAACACGCGACGCCGGACAATTTTTTTCTCTCCGCAGGACCGTTATTGAGGAATGTAATCCTACGTTAAAATCATTATTTTTTTTCTAAAAAAAATATGCTGTATACTTTACAAAGTTGTAATTATATAAAGATGTTGTGAGTATTGTTATAAGTAATAAATCTTGTATATAAAGCAGAAACGGGAAATGTGTCGTGTCTGTGTGTGTGAGTCACAAAAACTCAAGAACCGTGAGCCCTACCTTGATGAAATTTACACGGTTTAATGTTCTTAGAAAATCAGGATGAATGTGACTATTTTCGTTCCGCTACGACGTTCCATTCCCGAATTATGTTAGAAGATTTATATAACTGAAGTGACATTGAAACATAGCAGACGATTTAATTTTGAGAAATAATTACAATCATGGAATACGTGTATATTCTAATTAAGAAAGTCTGAGAGTGGCAATGAAGCGTAGCAGACGATTGAGTTTTGAGAAAGAATTCCAAGCATGAAATACGTGTAGATATTTTTTCTATAATAATTATCAGATTTGCTGTGTTTTAACATTGAGTGTGTTCTCAATCCATTCAAACATTATTGATTCTTTTTCTATAATAATAAAAATCCATTCAAACGTTATTGACTAGCTGTAAATTAATGCTTTAAAATGCCCCAAAAGAAGAGAGCACTGTACTGGATCTGACAGAAGAATGTTTTACGCATTGTCAGCTATATGTGGGAATGTCTAGAGGACGGAATCAATCAGAATTATACATTGTAGCATATGATAAAAAAGAAACAAAAAATGTTGTGTACTGGCAAGTATTAAAATAACAACAAATTAGTTAATAAATGATTTTTTTTTTATTACTGAACAAAATGAAATTAATTTGTTTAAGAGTTGTTATAACTTTAGAACATCATAACGTGAGGCTAA
>OU015499.1:140314279-140316779 GCA_907164885.2 Dolomedes plantarius | reverse complement strand
AAATATACATACAAAAGGGGTAAGCAACGACAAGTATTCCTACGTTAATAACCCGCGGTACTTCCGTTAAAAAAGACTACCTGAATTTTTGTTGTTGTTGTTATGGGGTGTTAACGCCAGGTCTTCCTAACAGTGCCCGGGGCAACCCAGTGGTAAGGGTACATGAAAATTTCTGTGTACGCTGCTGTATATATATATATATATATATATATATATATATATATATATATACATATATATATATATATATATACATATATATATATATATATATATATATATATATATATATATATATATATATATATATATATATATATATACATATATATATATATATATATATATATATATATATACTATATATATATACATAAATAAATATATATATATATATATATATATATATATATATATATATATATACATAAATATATATATACATAAATATATATACATAAATATATATATATATATATATATATATATATATATATATATATATATATATATATATATATATATATATATACTATATATATATACATAAATATATATATATATATATATATATATATATATATATATATATATAACCACGGGAAAGTCCTTCCGTGTGGTTTGTCGGGAAGGAAAGAGGTTACGTGCCCACTAGATGGGGTTCCTGGCTGTCCTCGGTCGAAATGTTAGTAGCACGGAGCACACGGGAGACGCATCTCATCGCACTGCAACCATCAGTGGATCTAGTTCGGATTTATCGAGGTAGGGGGCGTTAGCGACACAGTACGACAACACTGGGAGCAGTGGAGCTAAAAAAAAAATTTCAGGCTTCTAGAAACGTAACAGGGGAACTCTTCAGTAAACAGACAGCCTAATAGTGTTACACTGATTAAAAAACAGTCGCACTTCTGCCACTGCATCATATATTCACAGGTATTGCCGTTTTTGTTGTGGCTTTCGAGATTAACTTTCACTCATCTGTTTATTTATTTTTTAAGAGCACGGTACTGATTTGACCCGCCATGCCTCCATTTCCTCTCCCTCGGGCAGACATCTGTGCCAAACGATTTCTGCTTCCTTCCGGCGAATCAAGCGCTGAAAGTCTATTTAAATGCAATTGATTTTAAAAGCCCAGACAAACACTTCCGAGAAGCACTGTCCTTATTTCATCTCATTGTTGATATCGTTAATACCTCGATCGAAAGAAAGAGAGTAACCCCCCCCCCCCCAAACACTCCCCCGCTTATATACGTTGCTGTCTAGACGGTTAACTGCCACCCGGCTTTATCTAAGACGGTGGGAAGGGGGGGGGGAGCAACTTGTTAAAGAATGACTATCGAATTTCGAGCTCTATAAAAAAGACCTTTTGCAATAAAACTTTCTCGCTTTAAAACAATTTTCGGACGACTAAGAGTGGGCGAGTTTACCACACAAACCTCATAAGAGATTCGTTTTAAATTTTGAAAGTGAAGAGGTATGAAAATTTCTCCAAAACATTTTTTCCTGAGCTTTGAATATATATATATATATATATATATATATATATATATACAGTGGAATCGTTTTTCAAGGGACCGACTGAAATGAGCGATAAATGCGGGAAAACGATAGATGCGGGAACATAACAAAGCAATATGATCTTTGGGACTGGATAAAATGAACGACACATACGGAAAAACGATGGATCCGAAAACGATCGATCGAGATTCCACTGTATGTATACAGTGGAATCTCGATATATCGTTTTCCAAGGGACCGACTGAAATTATCTATAAATGCGGGAAAACGATAGATGCGGGAACATAACAAAGCAATATGATCGTTGGGACTGGATAAAATGAACGATACATACGGAAAAACGATGGATCCGAAAACGATCGATCAAGATTCCACTGTATATATATATATATATATATATATATATATATATATATATATATATATATATATATATATATATAATATATACGAGGGGTGATCAAAAACTACGGTTACGAGGTCGATATTCCTGGAGTTTCGTCTGTTATACAGAAATTAGTTGTGTGCGGTAATTCTAACACATGTGGTCGCTAACTGTGGAGATTTTCACGTACCCGCGACCTACAGCGCTAATTGAAGATTAACAGAAATGGCGACTCGTTTGGAAAACTGATCTCGCGAAGAAATCCGCCCCGTTATTCGATTCCTGTTGGCGAAACATGCACGCGCGGCTGAAATTCACCTGCAGCATCTTCCTTCACGACAACGCGCGACCTCAAACAGCCCAGAGGACCACCACGATGTTGAAGAAATATCGCTGGGACATCATCGACTACCCTTCCTACAGCCTTGAGATCTTTGGTGAGTGTACCAACCTCCCTCAATGCAATTCGGTACGTAGAGTTGCTGGGTGATCACCTCCATCCGTTTATGCTGTTCTGTTATCCGCACGGTAATGGAGTTTTCCAGCAAGACAACTGTACCTCTCACAAGTCCCGGTTGGCTACTGGCTGGTTGGACG
>OU015499.1:140301779-140309279 GCA_907164885.2 Dolomedes plantarius | reverse complement strand
CAATGCATTTTTTTTTCATGAAAGTACATAAATGTTACATATTTGGAAAGAGCTTTAAAAACTGATAATTTTTTCTGCTTACAGTTATTCTGTTACTTTAATAGTTTTACAGATATTTTAATTCTAAAAGCACTCCACCACTGAGACGAAAGAATCAAATCACCCATCTCCAGTATGGTGCAGCTATCTGTCGGTAGCGACGGGAACGAAAATTGACGGGAATTTAATACATTTGTATGGCCTGAAAGGGGCCTTTTTTTTTGTGAGGCCCGAGCATAGTGCAGCCCAGTATTTTTTTAATGGAATGCATGAAATATTTTATATCTATATATCTACCCGGGCAACGCCGGGCAATAATGCTAGTATAGTATAAAACAGTCCCGTAACTGACCGACTGACTGACTGACAGATAACGCACAGACGAAACCGTTGGACCTAAAGGTCTGAAATTTTGCATGGCGATTCTTATGGTGTAGGGGTGCACTAAGAAAGATTTTTGACAAATTCTTCTTAGATTTTTTTAAATTAAATTTTTAAGCTGATTTTGTAACTTTTTTAAGTTTGCAGTTAAATAATAATTGGGGGTTATAAAATTTATATCGCGAGAAAGATCCTAAAAAATTGCTTTAAAATGAAATCTTTTCGAACCTTTACTTACGATTTATATATTACATCATTGTATGCATTGATCGTCGCATTTATTATAAATATATACATATTTTTTTGGCATTAATTGCATACATTGACCGTTATACTTAATTTGAATGTACTCCGTAGCGAAGCGCGGGTTTTCAGCTAGTATATATATAGATATATACATATATACATAACACATAAATACATATATACATACAAAGAGCTAAGAAACGATAAGTAATCATACGTTAATAACCCGCGGTAGTTCCGTTAGAAGAGACCACCTGAATTTTTTATATATTTTTTTCATTTATTTATTTTATTTTTATTTTTATTTATTTATTTATTTTGTTACTCGATTATAATACGCACCCCTTATTTTTGCGGACTAAAATGTGAAAAAAAAAAGTGTATATTATACTCAAGATTTTACGGTGTATGTATAATTTTTTTGTTTACTATTCCTTTTAATTGAATTAAAATAATATCAGACGCCTTTAGCTAAAGGCTGTGCCCGATGTAGAAAGAGTTGATGTAGAAAGAGTTGTAGAAAGAGAGATGTAGAAAGAGTTAGATGTAGAAAGAGGTTGGCGAAAAAGAAATTAGCCACAGAGGACCGAAGGGACAAAGTGGCTCTCGCTTGGGTCCTCTATGTCAGCGATTCCCAACCTGTGGTCCGCGGACCACTTGTGGTGCGTGGGATGTTTTCATGTGGTCCGCGAAATAGGAGGAATTGCAACAACAATAGTTTATATTCCATATTTAATTTTACTGATTGTTATACTTTCACTACTTTCATAAATATATAATTACAAGATAAAAAGAACTTTTTATATGCCATGTTTTTAAATTTTCTGTTGAATCATGCGTATAAACTTGACAATTCTATGTATTAAGAAATACTTTAAAAAAATTTTTTTTGAATTATCCCATCACTTGAAAGAAAATGAAGTCAATTGGAAGTTAACTTGCGTTTAACTTTTCGTTCCCGTCCCGGCCGATAGATGGCTGCACCAGTCTACAAAACAAAATTAACTGAAAGTGAATTCAATTCTGCTAAAAGATGGCTAAAAGTATTAAAATAATGCATTGTCATCATGTTCTGAGCTATTCTAAAAGTTTCAAATGTCTAGCTAGTCGGGAAGTTAGTTAAAAATCGATTGAAAGATTTGGACTGGACAAACACACACACAAACAAACAAACAAGGAAAGCGAGTTAATAACAAGTAATATATAAAAAAAATTTAAAAGTCAATTCCTACTTAGGTCAACAAAGAAAAATTTGAGTGTGAACTAATAGTAGGAATTGAAAAAAAGGATTGCCTTCCAGAACCTTGCCTACTGTGCGAGATTAGGAGGGGGAAAGAGAGAGAAAAAGTTTGTCAGGTTGGGGATTCGATCTCGCAACCTACATGACGGGAGAAGCCCGCGATACCGCAGTGCTACCGTTTACACAGTCACAAGAGGGAAATTACTATTCAAGAGCAAGAGACGCTCTAGGTCTAAAACTAAAATTGATTAATTAAATTCAATTAATGAATTAATATTTGAAAAAACTGTATTAACATCAAGTGCCATCCACTACAAGTTTAAAAAAATGTATTTGAACTTGAGTGGATGAATAAAAAATACTTTTATTAACGATTGAAAATTTGAACAAGATATATATAGAGAGAGTGTGAACTAATAGTAGGGAATTGAAAAACATGGTAATAAATAGGCCAAAGTAACTATAATATTCCACCCTATTTAATTAGTATGTAGTAGATACCTAGCTATATAGGGTCGATTATTTAGTGTATGTGTCCGCATTGATTTGGTAAGGCAACTAGTGGTCCACTGGCATCTAGTGTAGCAGTGATTCTCAACCTTTTCATACCACCTATTTCTAGTGGTATGGAAAGTTTGAGAATCACTGCTCTATGTTGCTCTTGGGAGGAAGTGCCCACATCGAAGAGACTGCAGGTTGTCGCGGTGTGGTGCCAAGGTTGGAAGCAATTGCGACCCCCAACTGGGAGTGGTTAGAGATCGAGGGAGGAGAGAGATCAGTTGAGAACTGGGACAGCCAGAGGTAACAGCCAGGCGAAGGTTGTTGGCTAGCGTCGAATCCTCTGAGTGAACATTTTCAGCATGGAGGCTAGCATAAGACAGCATATCGACAGTTATCAGTTTCTTTTGAGTTGCTCCGTGTGCAGACGGCCTAAGGGTATAGAATGTACGCTATAGAATCCTAAACTGTTTCACCTACCGGGACCAAATTCGACACAGTTAGGGCCTGTTCACATAGGAGTCCGTGCGTTGCGTTAAGGAAAAGATGACGTTGAGACGAAAATAAACCAATCATATGCCTCCAAACGATTAGCAATGAAATTTTTAACGCCTATGATTGGTTTATTTCGTCTCAACGTCATCTTTTCCTTAACGCTACGCATCGGGACCTCCTATGTGAACAGGCCCTTAATGTTTAGGACCCGTGAAAAGGTAACGCCAGCAAAAACGAAATTTGGGCTCAATTAGTCTTTTTATTAAAATTAATTTTTAAATGATTTTTTGTGCCCCTAAGAGGGCGCGTACCACTTAAATGTGGATACAGCCCCTTCACCACAACACTTTATTCACCAAGAAGAGTATTTCTGCACGCTAAAAGCTGGGCGCTGCGTTATCAGTCAAATTCCGATGCGCGGGGGGGGGGGGGGAGAGAAGAGGGTTGGTACAATGACGCTCCACAGATACACACAACTTTCCCGGCTCTGCTTTGTGTTCCTTTGTTATTTGCAGTTTTCTCCTCGCTTGAACCGATTTACAATTTGCTTTTTCTACGGTTGTTGGCCTTACACAGAAATGCTAGCTACTGCAAGAAGTCGTCTGTGTATAGGTCGTTTTATGTGTATGTGTTTGTCAAGTTTCACTAAACGTCTGTCGTCCGGCAAATGTGCCTTATCTTCGAGTAAGAGAACGACGGCGACCACTCGACACACCGCGACTGTCACCACAGTTGCAACTTTTCTTTTCTACTGTTTCAGTCTCTTTGTTCTCTCAGTGTCCTCTCTGTTTTTCTCAGACCTTTGAGCCCACTCACCTTAACTCCTTTTGTCTGTCTTATCTTCTCATCTGCGGAGTTCATTTTCATTTTATTTTTAAGGCTGGCAATTCGACTCTCCTACAGTGGGGTAAACAACTTTTTTATTTTCTTATCCCACTAAGTTAGTGAGCTACAGCGTGTAGTAAGCTACTAGCTTCGAGCCTCCTGAGGAAGAAGGCTATTTTAATACCCGCGAAATTTGATTTGAATTCTTTTTTCTTCTGCTGTAGAACTCCAACAAGCAGTTTTATATCAGCAATTTTTGGTTATCTTAGAATTGGTTCCCGACGAATTTTTTTAAAAATTTCTAATATCTCGAGCCTAGGGTCTAAAACAGGGTTTTCCAACCCTTTTCCTGCATCGACCCCTTTCAAAAGAGTGATTTTCTTCATCGACCCCCTCACATTTTTTTCTATCATACAGCATACAACATAATTATAATACTAATAATCTATATATATATATATAAAACAGTGCCGTATATATATGTGCATGTGTGTATGTGTGTGTGTGTGTGTGTGTGTGTGTGTGTGTGTGTGTGTTGTGTGTGTGTGTGTGTGTGTGCGTGTGCGTGTGCGTGTGTGTGTGTGTAATATGCAAGTCGATTTTGGTTTGACTCCACACACATATAGCAAACGTCTTGCCAGCTAATACGAATAGACTTCAAAATTACTATAACAAATAATGTTTCTACAGTACCCCCCCTACCCCCCCCAGAGCTCCGGCGTTACTCGTATCGCAATATATTTAACCAATTGCAAACTTCCAAGATGGCTAGGGCGCTGGCATTCGGTTCAGATCCTGTGGGTTCGAGTCCCACTCTTGGCATGGATGTTTGTAACCGAATGTACGCTATAGAATCCTAAACTGTTTCACCTACCCGGACCAAATTCGGCACAGTTAATATTTAGGACCCGAGAAAGGTAACGCAGCAAAAACGAAATTTGGGGTTCAATTAGTTTTTTTAAAATTAATTTTTAAATGATTTTTTGTGCCCCTAAGAGGTGCGCGTACCACTTAAATGTGGATACAGCCCCTTCACCACGACACTTTATTCATCAAGAAGAGTATTTCTGCACGCTAAAAGCTGGGCGCTGCTTTATCATTGAAATTCCGATGCGCGGGGAGGAGAAGAGGGTTGGTACATGACGCTCTACAGATACACCAACTTTCCCGGCTCTGATTTGTGTCATTTGGTATTTGCAGTTTTTCGGAATCGGCTTTAAACTGTAGGTCCCGGTCTAGTTAGCCCTCGTGTAGCAAAAAGTTGACCGTAGCGCTCCATACCAAACGATTAGCAACAAAAGTTGTTAAGGCCTGTGGTTGGTTTAAAATACGTCAATACCAGTAACGCTGACGCTGATGGATTCTGTGCAAACAGGCCCTAAACGGCCTCAGGCGAGAGGCATGGGGCCTAACGTCAGTGCCTTCATTACTCATTGGCGGGCGCCCGGATCGTCTGACGTTAGGACGAGTGTCTTTATCTTTGTGTGTGTGTGTGTGTGTGCGTGGCAGGCGGGTCGTCGAGAAATAAATATTCTGCCGGGAGATATGTTGTTCCGGAGAGGAAAAGACATTCATAACTGTCGAGGACAAACAAACAGGAAGTCCGCGATATATTTAGGGACGTTATGGAGAGAAATGAGTTGGTAGAATTCCCTCGACAGTGTGTTGACTCGCCGCGTTCTCTGAAAGATGCGATGGATAAATCTCCATGTTGGGAGGAGGGTGGTTGAAGGACTTTTTTTTTTATCCTTTTCTCGTCAGAAGGGGAAACTGTTATGAAGAATATTAATGAATTATTTCCCCAAAAATAATTTAAAAGCCAAAGTTAGAGTTTAGGAAATGGCTATCTTCATTCTCAGGCACTACTTCTGGTAAATATCAAGAGAATAATCCAGAAGACTATCAAATATGTAACCACCAAATACATATATAAAAACATACATACATATATACATACATAAATATATATATATATATATATATATATATATATATATATATATATATATATATATATATATATATATATATATATATTATATATATATACACTGCTGGCCACCCAAATTGCAACACCAAGAAAGACAAGAGCTATCACCACAAATTTATTTTGTTGATAACTGTTGACCAAGTATCAACTGATTAAATTTATAGACTTCTGGAAGTGTGGTTCCTGCCAAAATCAGTAGCAGAGTAGCCGCCATTGTGGAGACACCGCTGCCACACGCCTCGGCATTGATTCAAAGAGACTTTGGATGAGTTCTTGGGGTACAGCAGACCAAACAGATTCCACACGTTGCCAAGTTGATCTGCTGGGCAGCTGGGTATGGGAATCTGGGTCAATCGTAGAGCAACCCATGGACCACATGTTTTTAGATCGGCGAAAGATCCGGACCGAGCGAGGCGGCCTAGGGAAGCCAGTCAATCTGGCGATTGACGAAGGAAAACGGTGGACAATGCGTGCCACGTGTGGTCGCGCATATCCTGTGAAATATGGCTGGGCAAGCCCTGAAGGTAATTAAGGACAACTGGCTCCCACACCTCGGAGATGTAGCGCTGGCTGTTTAAAGTACCGGCAATGCGTACTAGAGGTGTGCGAGAGTGATAATCCAATACCGCCCCATACCATAATACCCAGTGCAGGACCAGTGTGGCGGTGTTATAACGCAGCTGTTCAGCATCCTCTCTTCACGGTGTCTCCAGACTCGAATGCGACCATCGTGGTGTTGCAGACAGAAGCGGACCTCGTCAGTAAAGACAATTCCATTCCATTCTGCCGTCACATCCTTCTGTCATCGCACCATTGGCGGCGGAGACGTCTGTGGTTCTGCGTCCAAGGGTAGACAAAGCAATGGACATCTTGCGGACAGACCAATGCTGTCAACGGCGTTCGAATGGTGCTGCTATAGTGCTGTGCTATGGTTCGTGATGTGGACTGAGCGATCCGTCACTGCCATGCGCACAATTTGCCTGTATCGCGTGCAGTGGTGCGCTGAGGTGGATGCGATCGAACACGCCGGTCCGTCGTACCCTCCTGCATCCAACGACCACATATCAGCATTACAGTGTTGGTTTCGTCCTACACGACTACCGAATTCCCTGAAAGATAATCCACAATCTCGGTAGGCCACTATCTCCTCTGTCGAACTCGGATACTTGATCACAAAGATGATCGCTGTTTTCGACGAGGAATAATGATCGTTTTTTGAAAACAACCAAAAAAAAACACCAATTGCCGAACTTGAAATCGTCGAAATCTCCAAGCCTAAATAGCGCTTTGAAGTGGCTCCACAGGCGCGCGTGATGTGCGTCTGCGCTGAAATATTAATTATTTGCATATCTCACCTCCGCTAATGCATGTGTAAATTTCATGTTATTTGCATGTTTCCTTCAGGGTGTTGCATTTACAGTGGCCAGCAGTATATATTATATATATATATAATTATATAATATATATATATATATTATATATATATCTTATATATATATCTTATATATATAAAAGAGCTTGTCTGTTGTTTGTCCGCTATAGAATCATAGACTGTTTCACCCACCGGGACCAAATTCGGCACAGTTAATGTTTGGACCCGAGAAACTTAAATCAGGAAAAACGAAATTTGGGGCAATTAGTTTTTTAAAATTAATTCTTTAATGATTTTTGTGCTCTTAAGCGCCTCTTAAATGTGGATACAGCCCCTTCACCAAAACCATTCAAATTCGATACGCGGGGGAAAAGAGGTTTGTTCTGAGGGGTGATTTGGGGTGGTTTGAGGTTG
>OU015499.1:140253518-140301679 GCA_907164885.2 Dolomedes plantarius | reverse complement strand
GATTTTTAACTAACTTCCCGACTATCTAGACAATTGAAACTTTTAGAATAGCTCGGAACACGATGACAATGCATTATTTTAATACTTTTAACCATCTTTAAGCAGAATTAAATTCATTTTCAGTTAATTTTGTTTTGTAGACTGGTGCAGCCATCTATCGGCCGGAACGGGAACGAACAGTTAAACGCAAGTTAACTTCCAATAAACTTCATTTTCTTTCAGTTGATGGGATAATTCATCAAAAAAATTATAAAAAGTGATTATTTATACATAGAATTGTCAAGTTTATATGATTCAACAGAAAATTTAAAACGTAGTATAAAAAAGTTCTTTTTATCTTGTAATTATTAATTATGTTGTGATCAAACTACTTTCTACAGATTTTCCAGGCTTTACGAACTTCACTGAGCCATTTAAAACGCAGGCTTTATGTCATTGTTCAAAAACACCAAACTTGTTTCGGGGGGGGGGGGATTTGTGACCCAGTACCATTTATGTAACGAAAGGTACTCACTATTCCAGGCACAAAGAGTTTGTTCAACAACAGCTAATTGTCAATAATCATAAAAAAAAGAAAAGAAGTTAATTGGAAGTTAAACGCATATTAACTTCCAATTAACTTCATTTTCTTTCAAATTGATGGGATAATTCATCAAAAAAATTATAAAAAAATGATTATCTACTTATATATAAAGAGAGAGCGATTTTGTACGTGGAGGGTAATCTTCAGAACCACTGTACCTATTGAAAAATTCTTTCACTGTTTGAAAGGTACAGTATTCCAGATGGACATAGGCATATATTATGTATATCTGATCAGTAGAAATAAAGTTAGGGGCTTAATCCTAACAATCTCCATTGTTTCCGCTACTGTCTTCTACCGCTTTTTGTTCCGAAGATTTCAACGATCCTTATCGTGGTTCTATTACGGTGGGCTTCTGTTCTGACGCTAGCGGTTCGACCCTAGCCGTTCTCCGGCACGCCTTTTTCTTTTAAAAAATTTATTTTAATTATTAACTAACAAAAATTAATTTAAGGTATTATTTAGGTTATTATTAAGGTAAAAAATATTTACAATTTATGGCTATCGACTGGAAATTTATTGGTATAATATTTTTTCAACCCGGACAAAGTCGGGACGGGCCGCTAGTTTATACATAAAATTGTCAAGTTTATATCATTCAACAGAAAATTTTAAAAAATGGTACAGGTAGCCCTCCTACAGCACGGCATCTTACAACACGGTTTCGCTCTAACACGATGAGATAAATTGTGGGAACCCTCGTATAACACTGCAACCCGTAACGCGGTTTCGCTCTAACACGATAACAAAAAATTGCGAAAACCTTTGTACAACACTGTACTTCTATAGCACTAGATAACATGATTTTTGTTTAACACATTTAAAAACTAAATTACCTTAAATAATGACGGGAAGGAATAATGAACTATAGTGGCTTTACATGAAAACGTATAAACAAATTATAATTATTAATTTATAACTCTATAAAATTAGAAGGCCTAAGCTTAGCTGAAAATCTTGAATCATTTTTCCCGAATGCAGACCCATCTGCTGAAAGAAGCCGAAAATTCAAAAGGCAGCAAAATTGTCTATCTCCGTACCGTAAATTTACATGACCTCGTAGAACCAGCAAACAAACCAAAATTATAGATTTTTTAAAGAGGATTCAATGTGCAAAAAATCTAAATGAACAAAAGGTTCTGAAAGTGAAGGTGATATTGTTCAATCGAAAAAACATTCTCGTTTGATTGCACTGAGCAGTGATGAGGAAGAAATTTATTAAATTAAGGTCGCATTAAATGAAAATAATATTTTTTTTTGTTTCTTTTCGTTTTGTTTTACACATACATTTATATTTTTAACAAAATTAAGTTGCTTGTATGGATTTTTTTTAAAAAAAGTTTGTTTTGAATGTTTTCAGAACGTAACCCCCTTTTTTGAACTGTCTCTGGGTCTCATATAACACGGTTTCACACAACACGGCATTTTCCACGGAACCTATCTACCGTGTTATAGGAGGGTTACCTGTATATAAAAAGTTCTTTTATCTTGTAATTATTTTTCAAATCAGTTAACATATTTCTGCCCCTTTCATGACGCGATTAAACGGAATCTTTCCATAAGTTACCCTTTATGGGAGATAATGAGGTAATTTAATTTCGTCCCCCAGTCTACGCCCACGAATTCGTTAGTTCAGCACTTCTGTAAACAGCTAACGTATTTTCTGAGGTCCTGCGGTGCGACTCAAGGACCCCGGTACTTCACCTTAGGAGGCTGTCAGGTTAAGGCATGCTTTAACCTCGCAGACCTTCAAGCTGGGGTGTTTTTCTAACCACGCCTTAGCAAATGCTGCACTTTCGATTTCGTTCTCTACATTTGAAAATAGATCTCTGAATATAATTATATTTAATGTCCAACGGCAAGTGGACATTATATCTATATCTCTATATATAACAGTTCCGTAACTGACTCATTGACTGACATACAACGCCGCTGACATACCAAACCGCTGGACCTAAAGGGCTGAAATTTTGCATGGGGATTCATCTTATGGTGTAAGGGTGCACTAAGAAAGATTTTTCAAAAATTCTTCTTAGATTGTTTTAAATTAAATTTTTAAGCTGTTTTTGTAACTTTTTTTAAGTTTGCATTTAAATAATAATTTGAGGGTTATAAAATTTATATCACGAGAAAGATCATAAAAATTCCTTTAAAATGAAATCTTTTTCGAACCTTACCTTGATTTTCTGATATTTGGTGAATTTTTAAAGATTAATTTTTAGAATTTAATTTATTAAATGCCGATCACGTGATTTCTTTTCTGGTACTTTAAATAAATTTATCGTCACGTGCATAACAACTAAATAGACAACAAAAATATTTTTTCTGTCTAATGCACCAGACGATTACATATTATAAAAAAAATAAATATCCCTTACGATTTTTTTATAAAATATATTTTTTACATCAATTGTATACATTGATCGTCGCATTATTATAAATATATAATTTTTTTTGGCATTAATTGCATACATTGACCGTTGTATTTAATTTGAATGTACTCCGTAGCGAAGGGCCGGTTTTCAGCTAGTATCTCTATATATATATATATAATACACTTCCGTAACTGACTGACTGATTGACTGACTGACATATAACGCACAGACCAAACCGCTGGAACTAAAGGGCTGCAATTTTGCATAGAGTTTCTTCTCATAGTGTAAGTGTACACTAAGAGTATCGCTAATAAGTCTCATAGGCTAATAAGTCTCATAGTGTAAGTGTACACTAAGAGTATAGATCTATCTATCTATATATATATAACACTTCCGTAACTGACTGACTGATTGACTGACTGACATATAACGCACAGACCAAACCGCTGGAACTAAAGGGCTGCAATTTTGCATAGAGTTTCTTCTCATAGTGTAAGTGTACACAGAGTATCGCTAATAAGTCTCATAGGCTAATAAGTCTCATAGTGTAAGTGTACACTAAGAGTATAGATCTATCTATCTATATATATATATATATAACACTTCCGTAACTGACTGACTGATTGACTGACTGACATATAACGCACAGACCAAACCGCGGAACTAAAGGGCTGCAATTTTGCATAGAGTTTTTCTCATAGTGTAAGTGTACACTAAGAGTATCGCTAATAAGTCTCATAGGCTAATAAGTCTCATAGTGTAAGTGTACACTAAGAGTATAGATCTATCTATCTAATATATATATAAATAACACTTCCGTAACTGACTGACTGATTGACTGACTGACATATAACGCACAGACCAACCGCTGGAACTAAAGGGCTGCAATTTTGCATAGAGTTTCTTCTCATAGTGTAAGTGTACACTAAGAGAAATTTTTGAAAACTTCTTAGATTTTTTTAAATTAAATTTTTAAGCTGTTTTTGTAACATTCTTTAAAGCTTCCATTTAAAATAATAATCCGAGGGTTATAAAATTTATATCCCGAGAAGATCATAAAAATTCCTTTAAATGAAATTTTTTTCGAATCTTTGCCTCAATTTTCTCATTTTGGTGAATTTTTAAAGATTCATTTTAGAATTTAATTTATTAAATGCTGATCACGTGGTTTCTTTTCTTTTTGTGATACTTTAAACAAATTTTGCGTCCCGTGCTTAACAACGAAATAGACAAAAAAAAAATTTTTTTTCTTGCTAATGCGGCAGACGATTGGACATAACCAAAAAAATATTAAAATACAGTAAAGAAATGTTCCTCAAACTGTACTATATTGTTTAGTATGTTCTATCAGATTTAATTTGAATATTTCTTCTTCATTATTTTGTCTATGAAAATATCCGTTACGATTTTTTTATAAATATTTTCGTTTCTTTTACATTAATTGCATACATGATCGTTGTATTTATATATATATAATATATATATATTTGGCCTTAATTGCATGCATTGAAAGTTGGATTTAATTTGTATGTACTCCGTAGTGAAGTACGAGTTTTCAGCTAGTTATATATAAAACAGTTCCGTAACTGACTCACTGACATAAAAGGCACAGACCAAACGCTGGACCTATAGGGCTGAAATTTTGCATGGTGATTCTTATAGTGTAGGGGTGCACTAAGAAAGATTTTTGAAAATTCTTCTGTGATTTTTTTAAGTTAAATTTTTAAACTGTTTTTGTAACTTTTTTTAAGTTTGCATTTAAAATAATAATTTGGGGGTTATAAAATTTATATCACGAGAAAGATCCTAAAAACTCCTTTAAAATGAAATCTTTTCGAATCTTTAAATCGATTTTCTGATTTTTGGTGAACTTTCGAAGATTAACATTTAGAATTCAATTTATTAAATGCCGATCACGTGATTTCTTTTTCTGGTACATTGAATAAATTTATTGTCACAATTTTTTTTCCTTCTAATGCAGCAGACGATTGGATATTATAAAAAAAAATAAATTCCTTACGATTTTTTTAGAAATATATATATATATATATTTCGCATATATATATAATAAATGCGATATATTATATATATATAATTATATATAATATTATATATATTGCATTTATTATAAATATATATATTATCTTTTTTGGCATTAATTGCATACATTGATCGTTTTATTTAATTTGAATGTACTCCGTAGCGAAGAGCGGGTTTTCAGCTAGTATAATATAACTGTTCTCCCATTTCAGGCCGCATACTATACCATTACATGTGGGAAATAGGATGTACATATGCAACATCTCTCTTTTCAAGTATGAAACGCATGTTGTAAGTGCTCTACGATCAAGATGACGTGAGTACGCTCATCAATATCATGGTTTGGTGGTTTAATGGTGGAGCACAGCACCGAAACCTCGGATGGGAGGGAGATATCAACCACTTCTTAGGAACTACACTAGTTTAAATTTCCTCTATGTATTGAAATCAAGGGTGAGAAATCAGAGCAAGGATAGTGACATAAAACAAACATCGCTGGGGTAGCTTAAACGGTATAGCATCCATCTAGAGAGGTGGATGTCCGAAATTAGAGTTCCTACGGTGGTAGAAAATCGGCATAGTGATGCTGTGTACTAACTGCAGGTCTTATCGTCTTACGAGAGCTGAAAATGAAACACGATACACAGTTATATAAATCTGTAATAAGCTCATGGGAAAAAAATGGTATGAAAATGATAATTCCGATGTAAATTTTCACGACCCTTTATTTTTACCATGTTTTTATTAACTCGATTTCTTGTTTGTTTGTGTGTGTGTGGTGTTTGTTTGTTTGTCCGGTACAAATCTTGCAATCGATTTTTAACTAACTTCCCGACTAGCTAGACATTTGAAACTTTAGAGTAGCTCAGAACACGATGACAATGCATTCTTTCAATACTTTTAGCGATCTTTAAGCAGATTTCTACCATTTTTTTTTATTATTTTCAGTTAATTTTGTTTTGTAGACTGGTGCAGCCATCTGTCGGACGGGACGAGAACGAAAAGTTAAACGAAAGTTAACTTCCAATTAACTTTATTTTCTTTCACTTAATTAACTTTATTTTCTTAACTTTATTTTTCTTAACTTTATTTTCTTTCAAGTTGACGAGATAATTCATCAAAAAAAAATTTTTTTTAAAGCATTTATTAATACATAGAATTGTCAAGTTTAAATGATTCAACAGAAAATTTAAAAACATGGTATATAAAAAGTTCTTTTAATCTTGTAATTATTTTTAAAAATCAGTTTGTCACAAATTCACATTGATCCATCATTTGCAGATGCCAAAGGACGCAGATGGCAAAGGTTCATTTGCAGATGCCAAAGGACGATAAAGTTGAATTGCATCTTTATTTGCATCTGCGTTGAACAATCTCAATTCATTACTAGAAGTCAGATCCAATATGACGATTTTCCACCAGGGGACTCAACATTCCGAGACGGATGCTGTAGTGTTTAAGCTACTCCGGCGAGAGACATGTCTTACATTCCATTAGTATCCTCATACTGATTATTTTAAATTAATGCAAGTATTCTAAGCAAACAGTAAAACCTCTTGATTTTAAGCTAGCATGCTTTCTGAATGGAGTGTTAGGGCCTATTAACATAGGAGTCCGGTAGCTCCACGTTAATAGGTGTGTTATATCGCGTTTTTTATGCATCCCTGTACAGGCAATACGTTTCAACTGTCTTTGCAAACGTCAAGCAATCCCTTTTTACACTAATTTTCCCCCTCTAGAAGCAAAAGCGTGACGTCACAGCTGATCTGCATAAAATCGTCAGGTGGTCGTAATAAATTGGCTACTCAGTGTATATCGAAATGGAATTTTTCAAAACTTACCCTCTACAAATAAACAAACCAGAAAATAATATACAGTGGAGTCTCGATCGATCGTTTTCGGATCATCGTTTTTCCGTATGTGTCGTTCATTTTATCCAGTCCCAACGATCATATTGCTTTGTTATGTCTCTGCATCGATCGTTTTCCTGGATTTATCGTTCATTTCAATCAGTCCCTTGAAAAACGATAGATCGAGATTCCACTGTATATATATATATAACATTAAAAACCCCATACCATTTTAAAATCTAACATTATTCTAAATTCCCTTGGGCGTACGAGCTAAATTTCGCTTTTGATTCTAAGTTCTAATAACCTCGAGAGAAAATATTAAATGGCTTCCTTTTTCAATTCGCGCGGCGTCCCCCAACATTTCATATAGGCTTTGCGCAGATTACATAAAACACCATGTGACTTGTCGACAACAGCAAATCCCTAATCGCTATCATGATCACATGACAAAGTTTATATAAGCCGTCTGATCAACATACATGTGCGCTTTTTGGATATTGTAACTGCCTTGGGCAGACGTACTGAAACGAGATAAGAAATAACTCTTAATAAAGTTTTGTGATGCCGTAACTTGCAGAGTCGTCTATTCTTCAAGCCACGACTACTCTTCATCCCCTGTGATGTGCTGGACGCCCATTCTCTCCTTGGGTTGTTCAGTATGTTACATATATTATATTATATATATATATATATATATGTATTACAGTGGAATCTCGATCGATCGTTTTCGGATCCATCGTTTTTCCGTATGTGTCGTTCATTTTATCCAGTCCCAACGATCATATTGCTTTGTTAGGTTTCCGCATCTATCGTTTTCCCGCATTTTCGTTCATTTCAATCGGTCCCTTGAAAAACGATAGATCGAGATTCGACTGTATATATATATATATATATATATATATAATATATATATATATATAATATATATATATATATATATATAGGTGGTTATCAAAATAATGGAAACACCTATCAATATTAGTGGTATTTATGAATGTGCTTCGTATTCCTTAAAAAACCAGTCTGGCCACCGGTATTTTTTATATAATACTAGGGGCATCGCCCCTTGGCTCGCTACGCTCGCTCCTCTGTTATGGTTAATAGCAAGATACATAGGGGTGATTCTCGGGCAATGTAACAGCTTCCATCCATTTACTGTTGTCCACCCTTAATGCGAAGGGTCGTTTCCACATCACTGTTGAATTATCAGCTTTAAAATTCAATTAAGAATCGAAAATTTAGGTATAGAGTTGAAATGAGGTTTATATGAATAAGAAAGCTTTCAGCTTCCAGATGATGTAAATATTTTCTTTGTAAGATAAAAACTCGAGGAGCATCGATATTACATCCACATAGCGACGATATCTTTAAAAAACTGTGTTTAATTTTTTGATAAAAATATTAGTCTGGTTTAAAATATTATTTTAACAAATGAGGTCTAGTTTGAAAGAAAAATGTCTGTAGTCTTAGACTGTGAAAAGATCCAAATTCTACGATCATTTTTTGGCGAGTTATCGTAATCTGAAGATGGAAAAGTGAATATTTTCCCACAAAAGCATAAAATAAAATAAAAACTTCCGACGAAGATGAGACATGTCTTACTTGTTCCCACATTTTTCTGCATCTGTTGGTATCGGTCTCGACCCCATACCCCCAGCGGTTTCGGAGGAGATAGCTTGACAAGCTTTTTACAGCAGGCGGCAGCGGTATTACTGTTTTTTTAGAATAGAGAGACAGTGTAATGTCTTATTCTACTGTCAGGTATCAGTAATGCAGCTAAAGGCATCGTGCTTTGAGGGGAACAACGTAAAATGTCAACCTTGGGAAAAGGGCAATTGCTGGAGCGCGTTTAAATTAGAATATCGGTAACTGCAACCCCCAGGCTAATGGTGGTTTTTCGAGCTATGTATCGAAAGTCATGATAGCATACAGAGTGCACGGAAAAAACATCCTTTGCCAAACAAACTAGTGGACGAAGGGAAGCTGAGTGAAAGAGCGGACGAGGTATTGAAGCGGAGTTGTGACACGAAGAAAGAAAACAACTAAATGACCGAAGAGCTCAATCTGCATCTGCATGTTCCGGTATCAACCATCAGAGGTATAAGGGACTTCAAAACAAAGCATTTAGGAAGATTAGTTTATTCCCAAGACACTTGCAATAGATGCCAATACAAAATATCGTCCACAATGATGTCACGAACGCAAATCCTGGTCGAGTAATATGTCGAAAAACGGCATTAGTCCGACGAATAATTGTTTACAAATGTTCCTCGCAACAGGACGTGCGTATGTCTGGAGAACCCCCACACAAGCAGTAAGATTCTGGCTGTCTCATCTCACTGTCATCGGGAGATAGATTTATCAGATGGCAATCCCATGGCATCCCATATGACATCCCATGTTTGGCATCCCTGGTTGATATGGCATCCCATGGTTTTCTTCAGGCCCTATTGTAACCCTAAAAGGGAGATTGAATGAGAAGGACTATGTCGAAATTTTAGCTACACTAGTCCATCCTATAGCGCAAACATTGTTTCTTGCAGGAGATGGGTTCTCCGGTATGATAATCCCCTATACATACAGTGTAAATCTATCAAGTATTGGTTTGAAGAGCATGAAAAAGAAGTCAAATATCTTATATTGCCCTCTACAATCCCCTCGACTATAAATCATCCAACCACTGTGATCTGTATAAGCAGATAGATAAAGGTATCGATATCCTCCACAACATCTCTACAGGAACTTTCTTGATTTTTCCCTGAAGATGGTATAATATATTCTTAACCACTATGTAGGACTTGTATAATCCAATTCCTAGGTGAATCAGGTGGTATTACATGACAAAGGTGATCCTACCCCTTATTAAATAGAGGTTTTCATGACGTTTCTTATTGTTTCCATTATTTTGATAACCACATGTATATGTATATATTATATATATATATATATATATATATATATACAGTCGATTCCGGTTAATGAAACCACATCGGGACGCTAAGCATTTTGTCTAAATAACCGGCTGGTCCGATTAAACCATCAAACGAACATTCCTTATGTAACAAGACGGGATTCGGTCCGAATAAGCGGCTGGTCCAATTAACCGGAATCGACTGTATTATATATGTATAATGTATATATATATATATATATATATATATATATTGTATATGTATATGTATATGTATATGTATATATATGTATTATGTATATATGTATATATATATATATATATATATATAATATATATATATATAAGCCATATTAAATTTACGCAAAATATTACTATAAATAATATATACAATATTCTGAAAATATTTTCTCTAAAACTAAAATTACCCAGAAAAAAAGTTTTTTGTTCTTTGCAGGGCTTAAACCTTTTACAGAAAAATTTTCATAAATTCTAAGGGCAAATTATTTCAAAATCTTTCCTACAAGCTAAAGTGAAAATTTTGCAGCGAGAGTCTTTGGTTCAACGGATAAATCAAAAGCTAAATATGTTGAAATTTTACATTAAAAAAATTTAAAGCAAATTTCAAGTTGTTCAAACATTTTTTTTTATATATCACACACATGAAGGAAATAAGCCTTACAAAATGTTTAAAACACCTTTTTATCTGCAGGCTATTCAACAGCTTCCAAGGACGTAGATTTCACTTTTCACGAGTTCCCATAGCAAGATAATGTTGCAGAACACAGTTACAGGAACATACAGGAAACATTGTGTTGACTGCAATGCATGGACCTTGCCCTCTATTGCAGAGATTTCTGTCCATAAACGCATAGAACATCCACGATCATTAGAAAACTATTTCAGGTAGTCTCTTCTAACGAAACTACCAGGGGTTAGTAACGTAGGATTACTTATCGCGCTTACCTCTTCATTTTTATTTATTTATATTTTTTTGACGCATTTGGTACTTTCTGTTTAACTGTTTACTACTACTGGGTTGGCACGTTTGCCAAATTATAACTCGCGACGCAGAACGGACAATTTTTTTCTTTCCGGGGGCAGGCCTGAATTTTCCATTAGGTCCGGTAGGTCCAGGCCTAGGGTCCTCCGAATGTTGGGGGCCCCCAAATTTTTTATTTAAAAGAAAATCTCATTCAATTTTTTTTTTTAAACTTTTTTTAATAGGATTTTTTTATATATCCCTTCAATTTGATTGATGGGTTCATCGTATGTATAGTTATATGTATAGTTCATTATATGTATGTTGTAGTGTATGTAAGGGATTAATAAGTCTTTCTAGTTGCATTGTATTGGTGTTCTAATGATGAAGTAATATCTTGTATTGCTTTTGTTATTGTAATATCTAGGCTTCTACGCTTCAAATAGCCAATTCTGGTAAAATGGCACTTTCACAATGAGTCATGATTATTTTTTTGTGTTGTGCAAGTTTTGGAATGTTACGCGCACATCGGTGTTAGGGGGCCCCCCAATCCCTAGTTGATGCCTATAGCCAATAATTTTTCTAAATCGGGCCCTGTTGAGGAACGTAATCCTACGTTAAAAAAGAACAGAGGAAAGAGAAAAGAGATATTAAGTTGGGAAAACGTAGACGTTTCGAGAGTTCAAGGAAATAGAATAACAATAATTGAAAACACTGGAAACAGCGTACTTCTATTTTGTGAAATTATTCTACAATTTATTGGCAACATTGCCACCACTAAACCAGCCATCAATGGAAAGAATCGACATTTCGAGAAAATTGCTGTTTTTCTGACTTAATAGGGCAAAAAATATCACAATCTGTAATATTACCACTTGAAAAAATTCTTACTAATATTTATAGTTGTTATGTCAGATACAATTAACTCAAATTTCATTATAACATTACTCGAAAACTATAAAAAATAAATTTTATATTATCTCTCAAAATACGAGGTGTAATTCGAAAGCGAAAATATTCTTTTGCATCAGACGTTGGTTTAATCTCGTACCGGTTGATCTGTGGACACTGATTAGAACTTTCTTAGTTACCTAACGGCTTCGAGACTATTTTATTTTCTAAACATTGATACCTACAAATGATAACAAACAAAATCCATCGCAAAAATTTTCGACATGCGTATTTAAAACTCGGAATATTTCGTCAGCGGGCTGAGTAAAATTTTAATAATAAATAAATTTATGAACAATGCATCCATTTTAAGCATATGAATACATCGGCGTTTCTGCATGCAAACAAACATACAAGCATATATACTTTGTATAATGCGAACGGGTTAAATTTCTTCATGTAACGGAAAATAACAACGTTTTTCGATTTTAGATGAGTTAAATTATTTCAAAGACAAGAAAGTTATTAGAAAAATATTTGCTTTTGAAGGATTTTTTTATACATATATATAAAGAATATATTTTATAAAAAAATGTTATAAGATAAATTGCTATGCAATAAAATAAAAAGGAATGTAATAAAAGTTTAAATAAAATCAAAAGAATTTTAATAAATTTTCTGGAAGTACATGCACAGATATGTTTCAGAGAAAATCACTCAATATGACAAATATATGTTAAAAGTCTTAAGAAAAATATTTTTTTAATTACTGGTATGTTTCTAAATACTCCAATAAAACAAAATTTGATGGATGTAAAATTAATGTTCCCACCTCCATTTTTACTTTGATAAGCATTTTGCAGCTCTTCAAAACAAACATTTCATTCAATGTTTAGAATATTTTTGCTCATAGAGGTAAATGGACTATTTAAAACTTTAAAGGACATATTTTAGTTAGAATTTTGTGTCTTTAAAATTAATAAAAGTGCGAGGTCGTTTCAAACTATTTTAAACATTTCATGTAGAACGTTGGCAACACAATATTAAAAAAAAGGCGATATTTTATTTAGAGCAAAATTTTCAATATAAACCCATAAATACACTATGGCAAAAATTAAAATCAACGGTTCTGATTATTTTGATAATTCCTTATTTCCAAATTATAAAATCATATTGGAAATATTATTAATATCTTCAGTGAATTTAAATTTATCATAATGTTTAAAACAGAATATATCCCCTGTTTACTGAATATCTTCTCCTGAAAATGTTTAAAGAAAACTCCTAAAAAAACTGTCCCGGCAATACTATGTGTCCAGGAAAAAGCATCCGTAAAGGAATTCATAAGACGACCTTTGACCTTTAACTGCACTATCAACTCGGTTTTCGAGCGTAAAGGATAACACAGTGCTGTAAAAATTACTCACATGCTTGAGGCATCATCGACATTATATCCTGAGGAACCCACGGAAAAAAAAACTAATGCACCACGGAGAAAAAAATGCTCTGGAAATCCGACTTATGCTATCTTGTTCCCGATAATTCTTAACTATCCTCAGATAAAATCTCACGCAGAAGTTGGAGATCCCGCACGCATACGGCATCAGCAGCTTTTGGCGGTTCGTATTCAGGGTTGCCACAGGGCAAGACGGTAATTTTGGCGCGCACTGAACTCTCGCCAAACGATGTCAAAAGAATTAGAAAATCGTTTGGAGTTGAATAACAAGAGCCCGGTGACGTAGTTTCATTTAAATTCGGATAAAGTGTGTTTGACATTCGCTTATTACCTTTGGACGAATATGCGACAAATTTTATTTTAAAGTAATTGCTGTATACCGAGTTAATGTCCAATGATTCCCTAGAATTTCGCCAAGACGAAAATTTTTCTTTTTGTTTTCCGTAAAATATTTTGATAAAACTTGTGACGGAATTTATAATACCTAATTTTGTATAGAGATACATTTTTTTTCGTAAAACTTTTATATCATATTGATTTAGGTTTATTTCTGTGCATATCCATTTTTAAACTTCGAACTAAAACCTTATGTAATTACTAGCTGAAAACCAGTACTTCGTTACGGAGTACATTCAAATTAAATACAACGGTCAATGTATGCAATTAATGCCAAAAATATGTATATATATGTCTATATATATATATATTATATATATTATTATATATATATATATCTATATATATATATATATATATATATATATATATATATAGCTCAATTCAACACCGTATATCCGTATGGCTTAAATACAAGAATTTATGATCATATTACCAGTTACGATACAATTTCTGATTGCTATACTCCTAGTATTAGGGATACATATGGTACTAACAATAAGGTAACTAA
Source organism: Dolomedes plantarius (assembly GCA_907164885.2). Classification (NCBI taxonomy): domain Eukaryota; kingdom Metazoa; phylum Arthropoda; class Arachnida; order Araneae; family Dolomedidae; genus Dolomedes; species Dolomedes plantarius. Next base: position 140,287,681 of record OU015499.1, on the reverse strand, counting down.
ACGTAAACAAAGAGGTGGTCGTAAGAAAAGCTATAATTGGAATAATTATTTAAGCGATTTAATGGATTTCAGCAAAGTAATTAAAGAATGTATATTATTCCATACAATTGGATAAAAAACTTAATTTATGGTACAAGAAAAAAATGGCTACTGAAACTTTGGCTATATTGCCGTAATAAGGAATTTACGTCGTTGTTTGAAAGGGATTCAATTATTCCTCTTACTTTCTTGGATTTGATAAAATCAGATGTCACTTTATAATATTGAATTAACTGAAAAAGAAACATCTAACGTTGATAAATTAAAACTATTGTAATATTACGTATTCAAATAAAGTATTTGACGATATTCCATTAATAAAATTTTTAATGATAAGGACTTAATTTTCCAATAAACGGTATAGAAAATTAGTGTGAGTTTTAAGTACCAATACCTGTGGACGAAATGTTTTTAACTATAATGAAGTTTCTAAGAATTTGTCGTCGGTAGATCATAAAAGGTGCAGCTGTTCGGAAAATGATAAGTATTACGATATACATCACAACATAACATAACAGGAGATCTTGATATCGTTAAGAATATAGCTTAAAAAATTTACTACTCTGTGGTACTAAATATCGTATTGAAAAGTACTATTTTGTATTGGAAAGCGTAGAAAAGGAACTTGATGAATTTATTATAAAAATGGCTGTTAAATATAGCTGTCCATTAACTGCTTTGATGAATGGCGTTTCAAAGTTAATAATGCAATATCTCATTGTTATAGGCCTGAATTAAAAAATGCACAAATTGCGGACTGTTAGGTAAATTAAAAACTGCAATAGTGAATTAAAAGACCAGTTTGTAATCACATACGTGGACAAGGTTGCGTCAAGTTATGCTTTCGTATGTAAAAATATTATGTGAATATCTAGAAATATATACAAAGACCAATTCAATTTAGAAAAGGATCTTTCATCATTGAATGAGAAAAATAATCGTATAAAGGCGTTATATCGTAAAGTTGGATTTAAAATCACGAACATTAAATACCCTTATTTAGTATTGGTTCCTAAATTCCATAAAAATCCGATAAAGTTTAGACCAATAACTGTGGGCTATAAAACGTATTTAACATATGCAAATGATCGCTTATTGGCTATTCTTAAAGTCTTATATAAGGAACTAATTAAGGAGGGAGGTTATATGATCGGGAATAGTTTTGAGGTAATTGACAAGTTAAATAATGAAAGTGGTATTAATTATATAAAGAGTTTTGACTTCGCAGATTTATTCAACACTATTAATATAAACGATTTATTTGAAATTACTAAAAATCTTTATGAAAATATGACCTAAAAACGTACATAACATATCATCGTTATGAGACTCTAGTGCAATTGGTACTTAAAGAGACATATTTATATGACGGCACACATTTCTTCCGCCAAATACATGGTATCCCAATGGGGGGAGGTTGTTCCTCAATATTGGCAGACATTTACCTACACCATTATGAAATGGGGACCGCCTTATTGAGTGAGCTAATATATTTCAGATATGTGGATGATGTTTTAATTTGCACTAAGTACAATGAGCAGGTCATAGATCTGGGGTTTTATCCAAAAAATCTTAGCCTGTTAGAATCTGATAAAACACCGGATGATCGTGTTGTATTTCTGGATTTAAGCTTATGTGTTGATGAGAGAGTAGTCTTGTGAAATACCAAATGCATGATAAAAGGGACTATTATCCATTTACTACACAACGCGTAATGCCTTGGAATACTTGTTTACATAGAAATGTAAAGCGCAACCTAATCATTAACTACATGCTACGTATTAAACGTCTAAACTGTAGCAAATTGGAAATACAATCAGGCATAACATCATTTGCAAACAATGCTTTAGAAATGGGTTTTCCTTTGAGATTTTTGTTAAAACCATGTGTGAATTCCATTCGATCGATAGGAAAGAATGTCTTAATCGATATTTTAGTAATTGAGGTAATAAAATGATCAGTTGGCAATTTACGTATCGCACCTGTTTAGTCGTTACGGTCTACAATGTCGAGTTGCACTAGGTATGTGTCCTTGCTATTTTAGTTATAATTATGGTTCTAAATGTATATATTTGATAATGTTTAAAGTATTGTGTGTGGATATTTCGATACTTAGGTGGTGCTTATTTGAAGTGGTTATATGTGGATAAAGTTATAATTTAGTCATAAGTCTAAATATTTTTAAAAAAATTATTATATGATTCATTGTTTATAGGTGTAGTGAATATATGGGATGGCTGTAATGTTTTAGTGAATTGACAGGTGGTTTTGAAATAATTTTGACCCAGGTTTTTAATGTACGAAGTTCCCTTTCCTTTATTTTATTATTTCATCGCTCCTTGCTTTGTTTTGACTTTACGTCAGGTTGCAGATGAAGGATGACTTCCGGGAGTGTTACCTAGGTACAAAACATGTTTAACCGGAGTGTTGGGGGGTCACAACTCCCCCCGGTCATTTATATTCTTCATCTTTCAGGTTGATGAATTGTGCTGGTGTTGTCAGGTTTAAAAATGTTTTTATTTAATATATAGCAGCTTACGGTTGAGCAGCGGTAGCGCCATAGTAAGATTGCCGTTGTTCATTGGTTTGATTTCTGGTTGTACTTTTGTAGACATATTATATATATATATATATATTTATAATACATACAACTATCAAGGTATGCAAATGATGTAAAAAAAACGAAAAAATATATTTATAAAAAAATCGTAACGGATATTTTATAGACAAATAATGTAGAAAAAAATATTCAAATTAAACTTAATAGAACATACTAAAGAATATAGTACAGTTAATATGGTACAGTTTGAGGAACATTTCTTTTACTGCATGTTAATATTTTTTTGGATAATGTCCAATCGTCTGTCGCATTAGCAAGAAAAAAAAGTTTTTTTTGTCTACTTCATTCTTATGCACGTGACGCAAAATTAAAAGAAAAGAAACCACGTGATCAGCATTTAATAAATTAAATTCTAAAAATTAATCTTTAAAAATTCACCAAAAATCAGAAAACGGAGGTAAAGATTCGAAAAAAGATTCATTTTAAAGGAATTTTTAGGATCTTTCCCGTGATATAAATTTTATAACCTTCGGATTATTATTTTAAATGAAAAATTTAAAGAATTACAAAAACAGCTTGAAAATTTAATTTTAAAAAAATAAGAAGAATTTTTCGAAAATCTCTCTTAGTGCACCCTACACTATAAGAAGAATCGCCGTGCAAAATTTCAGCCCTTTTATGTCCAGCGGTTTGGTCTGTGCGTTGTCTGTCAGTCAATCAGTCAGTCAGTCAGTTACAGAACTGTTTTATATACAAAGATTAAGAGAAAAGAAAATTCCGGTATGCTTACATGCATTTTTAGTGTGAAGAGAATAGTTTTGATTCTTTGAAGTGGAAACAGAGTAGCTTTTCCAAGCCCCATAATGAATAATTTGATGTCGTTGCCCTTGATCCGAACGGATATCCGAAAAGTATTACTTTTATACACATAAAAATAATACTGCTGATGATTCGTCAAACTGTCACATCAGTACAATGCAAGATGCAAAACATAAACTTAAATCTTATTGTTGATCATTTGCACTATCGGGTAGTCCAGTGGTGGATATCGACCCGGGATGTCACAAATGGCGGGTTCGATTACTTAGCAGGCCAGAATTCATTTTTTACGCGGGAATAACTACCAATGCGAGAAGGAGTGGTTATAGTGGCGACTTTCTCAAATGAGAGATTTTTTGACTCTGAGAGGTATGGTGTGTCCCTCAGTTTGTTTATTTTTTATTTATTTTTTAATAAAGGGAGAATTTGAAGTTGTTTAGTGACAAGATACTACAGTCTAATGGTTGGAGTGAGAGAAAGGTTTTGAACAAATGTAGTATAAGATACTGCCTGAAAACCCGCACTTCGCTACAGAGTACATTCAAATTAAATACAACGGTCAATGTATGCAATTAATTATATATATACAGTGGAATCTCGATCTATCGTTTTTCAAGGGACCGACTGAACTGAACGATAAATGCGGGAAAACCATAGATCCGGGAACATAACAAAGCAATATGATCGTTGGGACTGAGTAAAATAAACGACACACAAGGGAAAACGATGATTCCGAAAACGATCGATCGAGATTCCACTGTATATATATAATAAATACGACGATCAATGTATACATTGATGTAAAAAAATACATTTATAAAAAATCGTAAGGGATATTTTATAGACAAAATAATGTAGAAGAAAATATTCAAATTAAATCTAATAGGACATACTAAAGAATATAGTACAGTTAATATAGTACAGTTTGAGGAACATATTTTTACTGTATTTTAATATTTTTTTAGATAATGTCCAATCGTCTGCCGCATTAGCAAGAAAAGAAAAAAAATTTTTTTGTATCTTTCGTTGTTAGGACGTGACAACAAATTTATTTAAAGTACCAGAAAAAGAAATCACGTGATCAGCATTTAATAAATTAAATTCTAAAAATGAATCTTTAAAAATTCACCAAAAATCAGAAAATGGAGTTAGAGATTCGAAAAAAGATTTCATTTTAAAGGAATTTTTATCATTTTCTCGTGATATAAATTTATAACCCTCAAATTATTATTTAAAATGCAAACTTAAAAAAGTTACTAAAACAGCTTAAAAATTTAATTTTAAAAAATCTATGAAGAATTTTTCAAAATCTTTCTTGGTGCACCTCTACACTATAAGAAGGGAACCTTGCTAATATTTCTGAACTATTCTATCTATAAATCTTCTGTGAACCTTGCTAAATATTTGGCAGAGGTTCACAGAAATCAGAATAACGTGGCTATTGAAAAAATGTCGTTTTAATGGAAGAAACTTTACTGGTTTTATGTAGGTCTTCATTAAAATAATATTCAACACAAAATATTTTAGTTTTATTTCTCGGAAAAGAAAAGCCTGTTAAAAGCTCTTTTTTTTTTTCACGAGCCATGTAGAAATTCTTTTGGGCGATTTGTGTTTTATTTCAAACTTTTTTTGCGTGATGCATGGATGATTCGGCAAACAAATTATCCCCAAAAATGATTATAGAGAGTTCAGTGTATACACGTGTCTCATCTTTTTTTTTTTTTTTTTTTTGGTGTGTGTGTGTGTGTGTCTAAAGGCCTCTTCACATTACAAGTCCATTAGCGTACGGGCCTGTTCACATAGGAGTCCGTTGCGTTGCGTTAAGGAAAAGATGACGTTGAGACGCAAATAAACCAATCATAGGCCTCCAAACGATTAGCAATGAAATTTTTAACGCCTATGATTGGTTTATTTTCGTCTCAACGTCATCTTTCCCTTAACGCAACGCAACGGACTCCTATGTGAACAGGCCCTAAGTGTAAAAGGAAAAATAGCAAAATAGCGCTGAGACGGATATAAACAAATCATAGGCGTTAACAATTTCGTTGCTAATCGTTTGGAAGTTTGTCATCTGTATATATATAAAACAGTTCCGTAACTCACTGACTCACTGACAAACAACGCTCAGACCAAACCGCTGAACCTAAAGGGCTAAAATTTTGCATGGTGGTTCGTCTTATAGTGTAGGGGTGCACTAAGAAAGATTTTGAAAAAAATTTTCTTAGATATTTTAAAATTAGATTTTAAGCTATTTTGTAACTTTTTTAAAGTTTGCATTTAAAATAATAATCTGAGGGTTATAAAAAATTTATATCACGAGAAAAATCTTAAAATTCCTTTAAAATTAAATATTTTTCGAATCTTTACCTCCATTTTCTAATTTTTGGGGAATTTTTAAGATTCATTTTTAGAATTTAAATTATTAAATGCTGATCACGAGATTTCTTTTCTTTTGTGATACTTTAAATTAATTTTGCGTCCCGTGCATAACAACGAAATAAATTGACAAAAAAATATTAAAATACAGTAGAAGATAAAATTTAACCACTAGACTAATTGAGATGGAAGTTTTTTAAGAATTTAATTCAAACTAGCAGGTTTTATGGATATTAAATTGTTTTTTCAAAATGCGGAGGCACTTGTCGTCAAACATTCGCCTACACTACGCCGCAATTTTACTGCCCATTTTATTGGGGGGGGGGGGAGGCACCATATAGGCGTACAGCATTACCCCCTATGAAGGGACGACACGAACGGAGGAATTTTTTGTGGCGCGACGCCAGGATTTGATCCGAGCACCATCAGCACCTAAAACCTGCGTGCCGCCACCAAGCCCAGGATATTAAATTAAAAAATTAAATTATTTTTTAAATTAATTAATTAATTTTTTAATATTAATAACAATATTAAATTATCCAGGATATTAAATTAATCTTTACCTCCATTTTCTGATTTTTGGGTAATTTTTTAAGATTCATTTTTGGAATTTAAATTATTAAATACTGATCACGAGATTTCTTTTCTTTTGTGATACTTTAAATTAATTTTGCGTCCCGTGCATAACAACGAAATAAATTGACAAAAAAATATTAAAATACAGTAAAAGATAAAATTTAACCACTAAGATTAATTGAGATGGAAGTTTTTTTAAGAATTTAATTCAACTTAGCATATTGTATGGATATTAAATTAAACCTATGTATAAAACAGTTTCGTGACTGACTGACAGACCTCGCACAAACCAAACCCCTGGACCTAAAGGGCTGAAATTTTGACAGTGCTCTCCTATAATGACATGGATAGCCGATAAGAAAGGATTTTTTGAAATTCCATCCCTAAGGGGGTAAATTGGTACACTCGAATACGTCTTTGTGGAAAATTGTATTCTCTGCGACTATTCTCGGCGTCTCATCTTTGTGCGGATCTCCGTCAAAAAATGGTTGAGGAAATTTTGTTTATTGACGGGGAAAATGTTCCTATATTATTTAGTGTATTCTATTAGATTTAGTTTGAATATTTTCTTCTGCATTATTTTGTCTATAAAAATATCCGTTACGATTTTCATTGTAATTATCCTAACATGTACTTCGTAGCGAAGCACGGGTATTCAGCTAGTCTATATATATAAAACAGTTCCGTAACTGACTGACTGACATACAACCCACAGACCAAACCGCTGGACCCAAAGGGCTGACATTTTGCATGGTGATTCTTCTTATAGTGTAGAGGTGCATTAAGAAAGATTTTTTTAAAATTCTTGTTAGATTTTATAAAATGAAATTTTTAAGCTGTTTTCGTACCTTTTTTTAAGTTTGCATTTAAAATAATAATTTGAGGGTTATAAAATTTATATCACGAGAAAGATCCTAAAAGTTTCTTTAAAATGAAATCGTTTTCGAATATTTACCTCCATTTTCTTATTTTTGGTGAATTTTTAGAATTTAATTTATTAAATGCTGATTAAGTGATTTTTTTTCTGGTACTTTAAATAAATTTATCGTCACGTGCATAACAACTAAATAGACAAAAAAATATTTTTCTTTTCTTGCTAATGCAGCAGACGATTGGACATTATCCAAAAAATTATTAAAATACAGTAAAAGATATGATCCTCAAGCTGCACTATATTAACTGTACTATATTCTTTAGTATGTCCTATTTAATTTGAATATTTTCTTCTACAATATTTTGTCTATAAAAATATCCCTTACGATTTTTTATAAATATATATATATATTGGCATTAATTGCATACATTGACCGTTGTTTTTACTTTGAATGTACTCCGTAGCGAAGTGCGGGTTTTCAGCTAGTCTATATATATAAAACAGTTCCGTAACTGACTCACTGACTGACATACAACGCACAGACCAAACCGCTGGACCTAAAGGGCTGAAATTTTGCATGGTGATTCTTCTTATAGTGTAGGGGTGCACTAAGAGAGATTTTTGAAAAATTCTTCTTAGATTTTTTAAAATTAAATTTTTAAGCTGTTTTTGTAACTTTTTTTAAGTTTGCATTTAAAATAATAATTTGAGGGTTATAAAATGTATATCACGAGAAAGATCATAAAATTCCTTTGAAAAGAGATCTTTTTTGAATCTTTACCTCTATTTTCTGATTTTGGTGAATTTTTAAAGATTCATTTTTAGAATTTAATTTATTAAATGCCGATCACGTGAATTCTTTTTCTGGTACTTTAAATAAATTTATCGTCACTTGCATAACAACTAAATAGACAAAAAATATTTTTTTTCCTTGCTAATGCGGCAGACGATTGGACATTATTTTGTCTATAAAAATATCCCTTACGATTTTTTATAAATATATATATTTTTTTCCTACATCAATTGTATATATTGATAGTCGTATTTATTATAAATATATATATATATATATATATATTTTTTTTTGGCATTAATTGCATACATTAACCGTTGTATTTAATTTGAATGTACTCCGTAGCGAAGTGCGGGTTTTCAGCTAGTCTGTTATAAGCAAACTACGGAGAAAGGAAATTCCCTATAATTTATCATAGGAATTGAAGATCTGCGAAGTCGACTGGAGTACCGACTTAATTTCAAACTGCACTCTTCTTTGCTCGCTTAATTTCTCCCCCTACGCAAAACTGCGGTTAGGAGACTGCTTCTGAATTTGGGGTAGACGGTAAGTTTAGATAAGTAGTTCGTTAAGTTTAGATGTATAATAGCTCAGAAAGTCCAATGACCTTTTTTTTTTTTTTTTTGAGAAAGAAATATCTTGGCACAGTGATAAATTTTGAAAAATTATAAAAAAAAAATCATCATATACAAATAATACGACACAGGTATAATAAATTATGAAACAGACCGTAATATGGGGTTACTTGTAACGCAATTGCAAAACATTGACACATCCTTTCCTCACGTAGTAATGTATTGCGCTAACCCGGATCTTTAATTATTATTGAGAAATTAAAGTTAAAATGTGTCACAAATTCCTCCGCCAAGTTTGTGTTTTCGCCTTTTAACTTTGTGACATCTGTGTTTTCACCTTGAAATCCAAGAGGAAAAATTACTCGACACAAAGTTATACAGTAAAACGCTCATCAAAAGCTTGATACACAATTATATATACATACTAGCTGAAAACCCGCGCTTCGCTACGGAGTACATTCAAATTAAATGCAACGGTCAATGTATACAATTAATGCCAAAAGAAAATAAATATATATATTTATACTAAATGCGACGATCAATGTATACAACTGATGTAAAATATATATATATATATATATATATATATATATATATATATATATATATATATATATATATATATATATATATTTATAAAAAAATCGTAAGGGATATTTATTTTTTTTGGATAATATCCAATCGTCTGCTGCATTAGAAAGAAAAAAAAAATTTTTTTTTGTCTATTTAGTTGTTATGCACGTGACGATAAATTTATTTAAAGTACCAGAAAAAGAAATCAGGTGATCAGTATTTAATAAATTCATAACTCGTCGGACGAGTTTGTAACCAGTTGCGCCGTGTGCGTGGTTCCATTCAATTACATAGGTTACGATTCATCACGGACTGGTTTGTGACTGGAGTCAGTTATCAGTTTCTTTTGAGTTGTTCCGTGTGCAGACGGCCTTAGATTTCTCAATTTACTCTTGATGAGGTTCACGCTTGAAAACGATTGTTCGTATGAATTTATCGACCCAAATAAGGAAATAACAGCAAATGCCACAATATTGGAGGTGAAGCATGAGACAAAACAGGGGAACATTATATATGTACACGTCAAAACACCGTTGTAGACAATATTAAAAGTCAATTACGGCAAAAACTGGTGGAAAATGTGATATTTACATTACAAAACCTCTTTGTGCACACTACTTGATCGCGCCGTTTCGACGCATCCAGGGAAAGAACTTTAGGGCCAAAAGTCAATTTTTCGCTTCGATTTTTTTAACGAACAGTACAATGTGTCTTTCTGAATTAACAATTCGTCAGAAGAGGAGAACTTAATCTCTAAAATGTCATTTATCGATTTTGGTTCAGTATGAGGGGATCAAAAGGAATAAAACAAAAAACACCTTTTAGAAATAATATATAGATAGATATATTTCTATATCAGCACAAAGACGTTCAAATTTCGAGCTCCACAGTTCTTTTTTTTTCAAATCAATTGCATTTCAAAGTTGCCAATGCCAGTATTAAAGGAAGAAAAATTTAATTCTGTTACAGTAGCATAAAGAGGTTTTTTAAGAAATGCTAACGTCGCTTTGCTGTTTCTGACTTCCTGAAACCTGTTGAGAAAAGCTTCCCTCATATTTAAAAGCGTTGTCTTCGAATAGCAAATATCAATATCAGAATTATTTTCTTGGCGATGTTTCAATAGACTTGGAAAGTGATTCAAAGTTGATTTATCAAAATCTTGAGCTAAAAAAAGATAATTTGTTTTCGAATGAAATAACTTCTTCTAACATCAAAAAAGGTGTGTTTCCTTTCCCCTGTAGTTCACGATGAAGCTGATATACGGACTCGTAGATGAGACGTAAATGATGAGACGTACCATGAAACTAGTTTTTTGGATCCACTGATCGTTAGTTAGTTCAGGATAGTGAAACACCCTTCTCAAGGAGGAATGCTTTAATTTCTGTTTTTAAGGAAGCGAAACGTTTCAAAAAGTTTCCTCCTGATTACCAACGTACCTTGTTATGCAGCAGAAGATCTGCGTACTCACTCTCCATTTCACCTAAAAAAAAATTTTAATTGTTGATGATTAAGAGCTTTGGTTATAATGGAGTTGATAATCTTAATCACCAATTCCATAACTTTGCAAATTTCTTCTAGAAATGTCTGCGAACAAGCACTTATTGAGGAATGATGCAATGGTAAGTAAGTATCTCGAGATAAATTTTTTCTTTCAAAATAGCAACAAAAACGTTTCTTAAGCCTGTCATACTTTTTGCCCCGTCTGTTGAAATGAGACAGTTTTACAGAGTTGAATGTGATGTTTTTCAATGCACTCAATTACAGCATCTTCTATATCCTCTCCACGTTTTTGACCTTTGATTGGCAATAATCCTAAATGTTCTTCTTCAGGACCTGTAGATGAACTAAATCGTACAAAAAGTGAAACTTGTGCTGTATCATTTATGTCACAAGACTCGTCAACTGCTATTGATAAAGATGAAACCATCTTAAGATCTTCGACTTGCTGGTTGGTTATATTCGAAGACATTTTGACTAGTCTAGTCTTTCCTGTGGGGAACACACGCTCGTAAGTAATACATTGTAGAACACGATGCAAAGATAAGTACGATGCAAACGTTTATCATTTTGTTTACAGTGGACACCGAGCATTTTAATGATTTTGCAACTGTCCTTTGACTCTAGGGGAATTTTCTTTTAACATTAAACAACGTACCTTTGCAATAGTCGAAGATGTCCGTTTTTTCCTTGGATACTTGTTTGGAATTTTTGTCCCACTTGAGGCTCCAATTTGACGTTTTTTTCCTTTCTTGTTGACGATATTACCTATCGACGCTTAAGATATCACAAAACCATGACTCTCACATCGTTTTTGGATAACGGAGTATGCATATTTCTCTTCGGAAAGAGCATAAATGTAGCCTTCGAACCACTGCTTTGTTAAAAACGCCATTTTGAATAAAAACAAAACTTTCAAGCCGCAGATGATAATTTTGACTTTTAAAAACATAGTACAATTGCAATTATTTCTTTTGCAGCAACCGATTTTTTATTACCGCTTACCAAAATCGTCTAAAAAATCTGCGAACAGCCTCTGTATATATTTATAAAAAATCGTAAGGGATATTTATTTTTTTTGGATAATATCCAATCTAATCGTCTGCTGCATTAGAAAGAAAAAAAATATATTTTTTTGTCTATTTAGTTGTAATGCACGTGACGATAAATTTATTTAAAGTACCAGAAAAAGAAATCACGTGATCGGCATTTAATAAATTAAATTCTAAAAAATAATATTTAAAAATTCACCGAAAATCAGGAAATGGAGGTAAAGATTTGAAAAAGATCTCATTTAAAAGGAATTTTTATGATCTTTCTCGTGATATAAATTTTATAACCCTCAAATTATTATTTTAAATGCAAACTTAAAAGAAGTTACAAAAACAGCTTAAAAATTTAATTTAAAAAAATCTAAGAAGAATTTTTCAAAAATCTTTCTTAGTGCACCCCTACACCATAAGAAGTATCGCTATGCAAAATTTCAGCCCTTTAGGTCCAGCGGTTTGGTCTGTGCGTTGTATGTCAGTGAGTCAGTTACGGAACTGTTTTATATGTATAGATTATACATATGTAAAAGATATTTAAAAAAATTTGTTGGTGGTTTTAAAAAAATACAATAAAGTAGTCTGCCGTATGAAACCCTTTTTTTGCGGCGGGGGGGGGGGGGGGGCGAGGAATTTATTTAGAGCAGACTAACATTTTTTTTTTATTTATTTCCCTTTGTCGTCATCACGCGATCTTTATTAGAGCCTATATTCTCTAAAATCTGTAGCCCTTTCTCAATTGCGCTCATAACTTCTGTCAAGTTCATAATTGTCATTATGCTTTCTAGTGGAATCGGGTCTGAAATGTCGGATTCATCAGTGATACTTTGGTCGCGCATCTCTAATGAGATCATCGACTGTTAGCTCCTCAAGATGAGGATCCAACGGCTCGTTGACATCATCTGCATCGACTTCCGTATCTAATTGCCTGGCAGGATCGACAACTTCCTCTATTACGCGAGCAACATGATTAGTTTCAGGAGTCGTTTCCGTCTCGTTTTTAAAAGATATTGGACAAGGTTTCTTCCACACACCATTTCAGTGGCGTAGCGAGCATAACTGGCGCCCGGGGCACGATACCTTTGTGGCGCCCCCCCCCCCTTAAAAACATATAGTAATATAATATATAGACCGTATATTGGCGCCCCCCGATAAACATATAATAACATAATATATAGACCTTATATTGGCACTCCCCCCCCCCGAAAAGCATATAGTAACATAATATATAGACCTTATGTTGGTGCCCTCCCCTAAAAACATATAGTAATATAATATATAGACCTTATATTGGCGCCCCCACAAAATAATATAGTAATATAATATATATACCTTATATTGGCGCCCTCCCCGAAAAATATATAGTAATATAATATATAGACCTTATATTGGCATCCACCTCGAAAACATATAGTAATATAATATATATAGATCTTACATTGGCGCCCCTCTGCGAGTGGCGCCCGGGGCATGATAGACCCCCTTGCCCCCCCCTTTGCTACGCCACTGCACCATTTAAAGTTTTTTGGGGAAATTTCATTCCAAGATTTAAAAAGGTGAAAAGGAGTAAAATATAAAACCGCGTAACTTCGAGGTTTCGCAAGTCGGGGCATTAATGTATCCTCAGATCAAAAATAAAATTTCCATATTAGGCTGGAAATCGTCCCCAGAAACGATAAAAACGTGGCAAGTAGTTAATCGAAAATACGGCCATTTTTACCATGTTTTTATTAGCTCGCTTTCTTGCTTGTGTGTGTGTTTGTGTGTTTGTCCCGTACAAATCTTGCAATCGATTTTTAACTAACTTCCCGACTAGCTAGACATTTGAAACTGTTAGAATAGCTCAGAACATGATGACAATGCATTATTTTAATACTTTTAGCCATCTTTAAGCAGAATTAAATTCATTTTCAGTTATTTTCAATTAATTTTGTTTTGTAGACTGGTGCAGCCATCTATCGGCGGGGTCGGGAACGAAAAGTTAAACGCAAGTTAACTTCCGATTAACTTCATTTTCTTTCAAGTTGATGGGATAATTCATCCAAAAAATTTTAAAAAAGTATTTATTAATACATAGAATTGTCAAGTTTATATGATTCAACAGAAAATTTAAAAACATGGTACATAAAAAGTTTTTTTATCTTGTAATTATTAATAATATTATACGAGGGTAAGGGCCTGTTCACATAGAATCCGTCAGCATCAGCGTAAGGGCCTGTTCACATAGGAGTCTGTTGCGTTGCGTTAAGGAAAATATGACGTTGAGACGAAAATAAACCAATCATAGGAGTTAAAAATTCCATTGCTAATCGTTTGGAGGCCTATGATTGGTTTATTTTCGTCTTAATGTCAGCTTTTCCTTAACTTAAAGCAACGGACTCCTATGTGAACAGGCCCTTAGGCTCTGTTCACATTGCAGTGCGTTAGCGTAAGTGTAAAAGTATTGAAATATATTTAACCAATGACAAATCTCCAAACGATTAGCAACGAAATTGTTAAGGCCTAAGATTGGTTATTTCCGTCTCAGCGCCATTTTTCCTTTTACGCTTACGTTAACGGACTGCAATGTGAACAGGCCTTTACTTGTATTGACTTTTTTTAAACCAATCACAGGCCTTAACAGTTTTGTGGCTAATCGTTTGCAGGTTTGTAATTGGTTAGATATATTTCAATACGAGTAACGCTGACGTTGACGGATTCTATGTGAACAGGCCCTAGCACTGAAATTTTTGAGATTAAGGGCACACGATGTGCAAGAAAAGAAAATTATTGGTCAGATATCTAAATTTCATCTCTTTTATGTCCGCAGACGAAAATCTGTGGCAACAATAGCGATTTAGCTATCGTAGAATAAATTTTGAAAGAAGAGGAAGTAGAGTGGACGTGAGAGCATATATCGAGCTGCGATTTTAAAGTGGGGCTGAATCAAAAAGAATGCCTTCAACGTCTACAATTAGCATACGGAAATGAAGCTCCATCGCGTGCCACTGTATTCAGATGGTTTACAGAATATAGATATTAAAGAATATACATATTTTTCATCTATTCCAAGAAATGGATGGCATGAGGCATTTAATCTTTGGAAAAGTCGCCTACAAAAGAGCATTGATCTTGGAGGGGACTACTTTGGACACTCCTGAGAGTTGGTAAGTTAAACTTGTACCATTTAGCCGTATCTCAAAAATTTCAGTGGGACCCTCGTATCGAATAGTACACTGAAGTGCCACTGAATTAGGGATACCTACCTAGTAACGAGTTGGGTCTCCTCTGGTTTTGATAACGGCTGCCACACGACGAGGCATAGATTCAACAAGTTTCTGGAAACGTTCCACGGGAATGGCTTGCCAAATATTGGCTAAAGCTATCTATAATTCAGTAAGGTTCTTTGGTGCTGTGTGATGTCCTTTCACGCCTTGTTCCAAAACATCCCAAAGATGCTCAATAGGATTTAAGTCTGGGCTTCTAGGTGGCCAATTCATGACAGAGAAGTCAGAGGAATGCTCATCCAACCAGCCAGTAGCCAACCGGGACTTGTGAGAGGTACAGTTGTCTTGCTGGAAAACTCCATTACCGTGCGGATAACAGAACAGCATAAACGGATGGAGGTGATCACCCAGCAACTCTACGTACCGAATTGCATTGAGGGAGGTTGGCACACGCACCAAAGATCCCAAACTGTGCCACGAAAAAACACCCCAGACCATGATTGAGCCACCATGCCCTTGTACAGTTCCAGACAGGCATGCAAGATCCATGGCTTCATGAGCCTGACGCCATATTCTCAGCCTCCTGTCGGCGTTAAATAGTCGGAATCGAGACTCATCACTCCATGCTACTCGTTTCCAGTCCTCTACACTCCAGTCTCTGTGCTCTCTTGCCCAGGCAAGACGTGCAGCCCGATGGCGAGTATAGAGCAATGGTACTCTCGTACGTCGACGGCTCCCGAAACCCATACGGTGAAGAGAGCGTTGCACAGTCCGTTTACTGACTGTACGACTGGCACCGTCATTAAACTGGGTGGTAATTTGAGCTAATGTTTGGCTTCGCTGGTTACGTACAATACGCCTGAGCCGTCTCTCACCACGCACTGTCAAGGCTAATTGTCCTTTGCAGTTTGCCCGATCGCTAGTTTTTTTTTTCCACCATCCATGTATTCTTGGTATACTCTTGACACTGTCGACCTTGAAAATCCTAGCTGTCTGACGATTTCGGAAATTGAATGGCCCATGCGTCGCGCACCTACGATTTGTCCGCGATCGAAGGCGTCTAAATCAGGCAGTTTACCCATACTGGCAATTCCAACAACTAATTCAGAACAACCACAGTACGCGCTATATATGCAGTTACCACAGCGCCCTCACTTGCGCATACATGATGCGCAGCGCTACATAATTTGCATAGGCTTTGCTATCCCTAATTCAGTGGCACTTCAGTGTATATTCATTAATGAGTCGGCCGATGGATTCGTTAAAGATTTCGTCGTATCAGTTCAGTCGGCTGATATTCATTACGCCAAATTTAAAAAAAAAAATTTCCCCAGATAAAGGGACGTGGTGAACTTCGATATTGTGCCAGGCAAAAGACAAGAAAATGTTTGAGTATTTTTGTAGAAAGAAGAAATAACAGGGCGAATTTAATTGTGAACACTTCTTGTTCATCCTACACGACGAATTACTTCCCAAAGTCGTGAGGATTAATTTTTTCTTATTTTTGAATAGTCAAAAACACGGGCTAAATACTCGTATTTATTTTGATTATTTCAAAATAAGCCTCCACTTGGCGCAGTTTCGAAAATAGCTTACATGTTTCAAAACCTTTGAACAGAAGTTGATCCGGCGGGTTACGACTGGTCTAGCAGAAAAACGAAAAATTTTATTATCTCCCGAAAATTCAATATTAGAGGCAACAAGATTTTAATTGACTCGCCAAGAGAAACTCTTGGTTGGCTCGCGTTTAGATTGTGCAAGGGTTAACCCCCTGTTTCTTGTTTGAGACACTTCTGTTACTTTGTCTCTTACCACCTGTTCTTACAGAAGTCTGCCTGACAACAATAAGAATCAGTAGGATTTTCAACATTTAGGCACGCTTTGTAGACTCTGCCTTTTTTAACTGCCGACGATGTGGCACGAACTCGCTCTTTTCTGGTGCTTCAATCTTGGCGCGCACCTTTTGCAAAGGTGGAACCGACGCCTAAGAGCGATTTTTGGCCAAATGACAGTCAGCGTTCATTCCGGAAAATGTCGATTCGAGCGTTTGTTTGTTATTTTGTTAATCGCCTCAAAAAGTTTTACTGCGTGTTTTGTTCGGCAAAGATAGTTGTATGAAAATTCAGTCACTGTTTGAAACATTTTGATTTAAAGAAGATTTTTTATACACATATCCCTCTACTGACACGATATTTTTTGTTTTTTCACGATCTCGCTCTTACACGTTTTTCAAAATAAAGGATTTCCGAAAATAAAAACTGTTTAAAAACTGGCGTTTTCTTGCGGATGCACCCTATTCCGAGGAAATCCCTGGAGCTGCATGCGACTTCTCGCAAACGAACAATTATTTAACGAACGATCAATGCAAATTTTGACTAGAGCGTCTCTGAACCCGGATATAAAATGACTTTCTAATGCAAGCTTAGAACCAGGCCCTAATTTTCCATTAGGCCCGGTATGTCCGGGCCTAGGGGTCCCCGAATGTTAGGGGGGGGGGGGCCCGCAAAATTTTTATTTTAAAGAAAAAAAGAAATTCCCAATTCAATATTTTTTTTATTTTGCCTTTTTTAATAGGAATTTTTTTTATATATCCTTTCAAATTTGATTGATTGGTTCATCATATGTATGCTATAGTGTATATAAGGGATTAATAAGTCTTTTTGGTTGCATTGTATTAGTGTTTTAATGATGAAGTTAATATGCTGTATTGCTTTTTGTTATTTGATAATGTTCTAGGCTTCTACGCTTCAAATAGTGGTAAAATGGTACTTTTGCAATGATTCATGATTATTACATTTTTGTGTGTCAATTTTGGAAATTTTACGTCCACGTCAGTGTTAGGGGGCCCCCCCATCCCAAATTGTGCCTATAGTCAAGGATTTTCTAAATCGGGCCCTGCTTAGAACACTGTACACTTTTCACTGTTTCTGTTAGCTCATTATTCCTTTAGTATGTTTTTATTGTCTAGTATAATATGTGTTTTTGCAACCGAGTGTTAAATTTTGTTCCATCTGATTCAAATGTGGTTTTATCTATTCTAAGCGTATTTGTGTATGATAAATCAATCTGATGTAGCAAGCCGAACTTAAATACCAGGAATATCAAGAATCATGAAAACCCTCTAGAACAGAGATTCCTAAAGTGTGTTCCACAGAACTCTGAGGCTGCCAAAAATTTAGGTGTTCCGCGAGACAGTCTGACGGTCAAGCCACATTTTATTTACCCTCATGTTGTTTTTATAATCACTAGTACGATTTGCTTTCATGAAGAATTTTTGCGTAGGATTACGTTCCTCCATAACAGTCACCCGGAAAGAAAATCGAGGAACTTTCGTTTTTGGGAGAGAGGGGGGCTAAAGAAAATTGAAATTGGAATTGCATTGTGTGTCTCTGTTTTTTTAGACTCTAGAGAGGTATTTTCATAGTTCCACTTAGAAGTCCTGTTATTTGTAGCGGCTGAATCTGTAGAATTTTGATTTCATGTTTTTATACTATTGCAACAAATATAATTTTCGTCCCAGCTGACCCTAACCTTTCTTCCCCCGAATACTTATAATAGACTCGTCGGTATGCAGGGAGAAAGGAGAGTCCCGGACGCATATTACCATTCCTTACATGAATTCACGCCATTATATCGTTTGGCGGCTGCTGATTGGTCAATTGTGTTTACATCGGTATTTGTGTATTTGGTGCGCTGATGCTTATGAAAGCATGTCTCTTTTTCAAGAATCAAAACTTCCATCACTATTTTTGGTAATTTTTAGAAGAGTATTTATAATTTTTATTTTTTAAGAGTAAGGTTAAAAAACTAAAGTGTGCAAAACAGCAAAATATACATAATTTGCATCTTGCAATTAAGATTTTAATTTAAAAAAATAAACAATTTTTTTTTTAAATTCAACATTTAAATTTAAAAATAAATAAAGCTTTCATTTTTTTAATTCAGCATTTAAATTTTTAAAAAAAAGAAAATATCTTTCCTTCTTTTTAATTCAACATTTAAATTTAAGAAAAAAATTCAATTTTGAGTAATATTTACTCTATTTTATTCTACTCCTAAAGTTTTACAGTGAAATTACTACGGAAATTGGTAATTTCTTAAAATTTTCCATGCACAAAAAAGAAATATGAAGGCATTTATGGCGAAAATTTCTTTTACTTGTCACTTTAAATTACTTTTACATTAATAAGTGGCGCCACTTAAAAAAATTCACGTTCCTTGTAAAATATGGCGTAAAAAATATATAAAGATGAAAGCAATTAAAAAATAGATTTTATCTCATTTAAAATGCTCTTAGGATCAAATATAATGCAATTATCGAAATAAAAGCAACTAAGAAATATATTTTAGCATTTATTTCATTTAAAATGCGCTTAGGATCAAATATTATGGCAATTGCTGATGCAAACTCAATTGACCAATCAGCAGCCGCCAAACGATGTAATGGCGTGAATTCATGTAAGGAATGGTAATATGCGTCCCGGACGAGACAATGAGTGTAGGTGTCAGTGTCGGAATAGTTGGTATTAACAATGAAATCGAGTGATCACGTGGAGAGATTCAAATAAATTAACAACAGGTTCTATGTCCTAATGACCATTTTAAGTATACCGAAAGGTAGTTTAATAATTCATGCATTAATTACTCAAATAGAAAATAATTACAAGATAAAAAAAACTTGTTATATACTATGTTTTTAAATTTTCTGTTGAATCATATAAACTTGACAATTCTATGTATTAATAAATACTTTTTAAAATTTTTTTGATGAATTATCCCATCAACTTTTAAGAAAATGAAGTTAATTGGAAATTAACTTGCTTTTAACTTTTCGTTCCCGTCCCAGTCGATAGATGGCTGCACCGGTCTTCAAAACAAAATTAGCTGAAAATGAATTCAATGCTGCATAAAGATGGCTAAAAGCATTAAAATAATACATTGTCATCGTGTTCTGAGCTATTCTAAAAGTTTTAAATGTCTATCTAGTCGGGATAAAAAGAACTTTTTATATATCATGTTTTTAAATTTTCTGTTGAATCATATAAACTTGACAATTCTATGTATTAATAAATGCTTTTAAAAAATTTTTTTATGATGAATTATCCCGTCAACTTGAAAGAAAATAAAATTAAGAAAAATAAAGTTAAGAAAATAAAGTTAATTAAGTGAAAGAAAATAAAGTTAATTGGAAGTTAACTTTGGTTTAACTTTTCGTTCCCGTCCCGTCCGACAGATGGGTAGAAATCTGCTTAAAGATAGCGAAAAGTATTAAAAGAATGCATTGTCATCGTGTTCTGAGCTACTCTAAAAGTTTCAAATGTCTAGCTAGTCGGGAAGTTAGTTAAAAATCGATTGCAAGATTTGATAAACAAACACACACACACACACACACACACACACAAACAAACAAACAAACAAGAAAGCGAGTTAATAAAAACATGGTAAAAATTACAATTGAACCCGATAAAAAGAAATAGGGTTACTCGACAGCGTGAAATCAACAATGTCCGTCAGATTTAATTCTATATCTCACAAACATAATTAAAAATAACAATGGCAAAGAGAGAGCAAGAGAGATGCCTCGGAATAAACAAATTAACGTGTTTATGCGGTCTCGTGCTTAGTAAGTATCTAAAGCCAGATTTAAACATGTCACCGAGCATGCGCAGAAAGCAATTTCTTTTTCATTTGTAAATTACCGCTCATTAATAGAAATTGCGGTTACAAAAACCAAATTTGACACATCTAAAATTTAAAATCTTTCGTTTAAGACCCAAATGAAGTAAATTGATGCATTAGTTTTCTTTCACGAACTGCCCAAAGAATAGGCGTAACAACTTAAATAACAGACTCTAAACTTTAATTCATTTTCGTGGAATATTTTTTAGAATTTTTCTCACTTTGTTACACAATATTATAAATTTGCTAAATTATCGTAAAAATATTAACAGTAGATAAAATAAGGAAGGCTTAAAATTTATTATAGATACGCTTGATGGCTGAAAACTTTTTCTTTTCTTTTCGACGCTTGAACTCTGCGGGGCATTAGTTGTCCGGCCGTTGCAGGCTTTGCCGGAAGCAGTCTTGGGCCTTATCAAACGGAAATATCTGCTGGCTAATCTAAGAATAATATTGGCACGAGTTTTCAAATTTCAGCCTACGAAGATCTCTGGATTCATTCATTTAGCCTCGTTAAGGCCTACGTTGAAAATGCCATTTTTTGACTATTTTGGTCAATTTTATTTTTTGCAAGAATCTTGTAATTAAATCTTTTCTCTTTTCAAAACCGCTTAGATTTTTATTCTACATCAATTAGAGGCGGAGTTATAGCTATTTTAATAAACATCGTCTAATACAAAATTGAAGTGACAAACAACTTTAAAGGCGTTTTTCTCAGAATTATGTTTTTTAGCACAAATCTCTACCGTTATCATGATATTTCACATAATAATGCATATAATTTGATAAAATTTTCAGGACATGTTTTAGATGCTATTGTTAAGGAAATGACGCACAATAATTGATATATAATAAATAGTTTTTGGTTTGGGGCTGTTTTTATAAGGAAAGGAATGACGAATTGGGGAAAATTTTCATATTGGAACATAAAATTGTCTGTATTATTTTTGCATTTTAAAATTTCTCTTAGATTGTAGGTTATTTTGAAGATAACTGTTATATGTATCATGTGTAAGAAGGAAATTAAAATAGTAGCATTAGAATTTTGTTC
The DNA here is from genome assembly GCA_907164885.2 of Dolomedes plantarius. NCBI lineage: Eukaryota > Metazoa > Arthropoda > Arachnida > Araneae > Dolomedidae > Dolomedes > Dolomedes plantarius. Next base: position 140,266,017 of record OU015499.1, on the reverse strand, counting down.
AGAGTGATAGGCGTTTTAGCTAAATTTCATTAAAAATTTCTTCAAATTGACCAATTTATAAAAAAGTATGGTGTTTACAGGAAAGTTTTTATTTTATTTTTTATTTTTAAATGCTGTTTTACCATAAGAGACCAAAAAATCCTTAAAAAAAACAATTTAAAAAAAAAATTGGCTCTGAACGTAGGCAGTCATTTCTCAACGAGAAACCTGTTTTGGTAGGCAGACGGATTTACCTTATTTTTCGGACGATAAGACGCACCTCTAATTTATGGGAGGATTTTTAAAACAATATTTTGTATTTTGTTAGCTATAGAAAGATATTTTCAATTTCTTACTTAATAAAAATAAAAAAATTTGTATAATAAATGTGATATATAATATATATAATATATATATAATATATATAATAAAATATTCATTTTATTTTAATGTTACTGTCATGGGCTTTGTGGTTAAGTGCCTCGTTCCTTGCATATATACAGATCTACTTGTTTATCTATATATATAAAACAGTTCCGTAACTGACTCATTCACTGACTCACTGACATACAACGCACAGACCAAACCGCTGGACCTAAAGGGCTGAAATTTTGCATGGCCATTCTTCTAATAGTGTAGGGGTGCACCAAGAAAGATTTTTCAAAAATTCTTCTTAGATGTTTTTAAATTAAATTTTTAAGCTGTTTTTTAAACTTTTTTTACGTTTGCATTTAAAATAATACATTGAGGGTTATAAAATTTATATCACGAGAAAGATCATAAAAATTCCTTCAAAATGAAATTTTTTTCGAATTTTTACCTCCATTTCCTGATTTTTGGTGAATTTTTAAAGATTAATTTTTAGAATTTAATTTATTAAATGCTGATCACGTGATTTCTTTTTCTGGTACTTTAAATAAATTTATCGTCACGTGAAAAAAAAAAAAAAAAAAAAAAAAAAAAAAAAAAAAAAAAAAAAAAAAAAAAATTTTTCTTGCTAATGCGGCAGACGATTGGACTTTATTACGTCTATAAAAATATCCCTTACGATTTTTTTATAAATATGTTTTTTTTACATCAATTGTATACATTGATCGTCGTATTTATTATAAATATATATATATTTATTTTTTTTTTAATTAATTGCATACATTGACCGTTGTATTTAATTTCAATGTACTCCGTAGCGAAGCGCGGGTTTTCAGCTAGTAATATATATAATAAAATATTCATTTTATTTTAATGTTACTGTCATGGTCTTTGTGGTTAAGTGCTCCGTTCGTAGCTAACCTCCGTTCATAGCGATCTCTCGTTCATAGTCCTCTCCTTCTCTCTTTTCTTTCCTTTATATATTGTAGCGTACTGGAAATATGGTCTTTTTTTGCCGAGACCCCACAACGGCTGAAAAACAGCTGCGTGTTTTTCAATGAATGTGTTGTTCGGTTCCGCCAGTTCGGAACACGTGGGGGGGATTAAAAACCGTTTTCCTCACAGATGCAGCCACTAAAGCTGTCATCTTAACGTTCTGCAATGTAGTAAAGTTCGGCGTCTGAGAAGAGTTGTCAGCCGATAATCTGCAGGGCCCTCCACCCCTTTGAAAATCCAGAGATTGGAGGGAGAGACGCTGTATAAAATCCGAGCGGGATAGACGTGTTTTTGCTAGGCTCCTGTGTTGTTGGGCCGAGAATGGGCGCTGGAGCGTGTATTTGTGAATCTGCACGTACATTAAGTGATTATGTCGGAAGTGTTTAATGTTTAATTCTTTTTGTAAATAAATCTACTTGTTAAGTTTGTGTTTTAAAAAGTTGGCCTTCGTTTGTTAATTAGAACTCTGTCTTTCTTTGGTATGGATCAATAGTTGTGAAATTTCTTCAAAATGCCTCAGAGCCTTACTACTTGTCGTGACGCCACAATATCCTCTCTCTCTCTCTCAGAAAGTTCCAGAACATTCTAGCGGCCTCCGTCACCGCTCGTGGGAAACAAACCTGCTCTTTCTAGTCGGCACATCTGGTCCCCTGCGGTGGCTACGGTTTCTGGTCAAATAGTGTGTCAGCACATCTGGTCTCCCTGCGGCCGTCATTATCTTAACGATCCTGTCAATCTCACTTAAAACGGTCACAATCTGTAAAGGCTTTTCCGAGTTAAGAATGGGCACCATACAATAGATACAATACATATAGGAGGTGGCTTGGTTCTAAAAGGGCCAATGTAATTTTTTTTTCAGATTTTGAGACATTTATACCAAAAGTTTCCATTTTAGTAAATCTTTAATTCTAAAAAAGCCAATGCCAAAAAAATAAATTAATTAAATTAAATTAAAAAATAAATAAAAAAAGAAGGAAAAAAGATTATATTTACATTATAATATCAACCAATGTCATTTAGGGTGCAGTAACTTTAGATCCAAAAAGGGCCAAATATATATAAAATAGTAACAGATGAAAATAATGTTTTTTTACACTAACAATGAACAAGAAGGGAAAAAAAAGGGAAAAAAAAACAGGTAGTCTCTTCTAACGAAACTACCTCAGGTTATTGACGTAGGATTACTTATCGTTGCTTACCTCTTTTGTATGTGTATATGCATGTATGTGTTATGTATACATGTATCTATATATATGTACTATGTATATACATATATATATATATATATATATATATATGTGTGTGTGTGTATATATATATATGTACTATGTATATACATATATATATATATATATATATATATATATATATATATATATATATATATATATATATATATATATATATATATATATATATATATATATATATATATGTGTGTGTATATATATATATATGTACTATGTATATACATATATATATATATATGTATATATATATATATATATATATATATATATATATATATATATATATATATATACATATATATATATATACATATATATATATATATATATATATATATATACATATATATATATATATATATATATATATATATATATATATATATATATATATATATATATATATATATATATATATATATATATAGGAACGCTTGCAACGCACCGCTGAGGAAACGAGGCGACGACATGTATCTATATATAATGTATCTATATATATGTAGGTATGTATATATATGCATATATGTATGTCAAAATTTCGACGCAGTTTGGTACTTTTCTGTTTAACTGTTTACCGCTTGTCCAAGTGATACAGACTGGGTTTGGCGCGTTGCTAAAATTATAACTCGCGACGCAGGACATCTGAAATTTTCCTCTCCGGAGAACCGTTATGGGGGAACGTTGAAAACACTGCTAAAATAACTGACAGCTGCGGTCTCCCGAAAAAATCTTTGGGAACCCCTCGGGGGTCGCGATCTGCAGTCTAGGAACCTCAGGTCTATCCGATCTACTAAGATCGATCGCAGGACAAAAACAAAAAAAAAAAATCCTATTCTTGTTTCGATCCACCTGTTGGCAACGTCTGCCCTATACGATACTTCTTTTTTTTTTTAGGACCGCGGACATGGAGCTCCGCCGGATGTTTTCCACAAGTCAACAGAGTTCTAGCGATATTGCGAAGCCTGCGGACGTCACGCGGCAGGCGATCTCTTTCTCTTGTTTGTACGGGCGAGAGAGCACGGATAGTTTATGCAGTAGTTCAGTTTCGGGTGCATTTCTTTTTACGACTTTTTGTGACGGCTAAGTGAGCGGTATAAAACCGACGAAACAATGGCATCAGGCAGATGAGACGCGAAGGTTTGCCACTCGGCTCGATTCAGAGCTTTTCTGTTTTCTTTCTTTCTCTTTTCCTTTTGTGCCGTCACTCGCGAATATCATCTCTCACGACCGTTACGGCCGACGGCAGCGGTATTTCATCAACGCGAGTGACTAAGACAACCCTGATTATCCGGTAAGGGAGTCCTATCCCGGGACCGCTCCGTTCCGGATCAATAAACGCTGATGGAACACCGATGGAACAGAGGCGAGCCGATAAAAATCGGGAGAGGAACGTCATTTTCCGGAGGCCGAGGCGAAAGAACGTTTCTCTGGAGTGGCACCGCCGCAATTACGATTTTGTTTCGAAAATAAATAACGCTAGTTGGTGCCCGGCAAAACACGACGGCTGGATAGTAAAGAAATATAAATACAGTCGAACCTCCATATATCGAACTTCCCTATATCGAAATTTTCTATATATCGAACTCTTAGCGAATCTCCATGTTCATTACATAGAAAAATTGTTTCTATATATCGAAAAAATCTCTATATATCGAAATTTTTTTTCAAGACAAATTGGGAGATTTTATTCCAATTTAGAATAAAATCTCCCAATTTTTGGTATTTGAAACAATACGTCGTGGACTTCAATTCGCGGAAAATGTCCCTGATGAAGTTTTTAGTGTACTGAATAAATACGAACATTTCTTTGAACTTTCCGCAAAACTGGCTGTTCAGCAAGATATTCGTAGTTTTTTTTTAAAAAGAATGTAACTGTGATCATTGTAACCACTGTCTGCATTATTGTTTTTTTTAAAGATATGTAGTACTCAATAAATCTTTCATGTTAATTCAGTTTTTAGTCATTAACTTTCATTTAATGGGATTCGCATATAAATTAGAAATGGAGTTTCGTATAGGAAAATTAGCTTTAATTTTTTTTAGGAGAATTATGATAAAACTAAACTCAATTCTATATATCGAATTTTTTTCCTGCAATTTGCTACTTCGATATATGGAGGTTCGACTGTAATACACAAATTATGCTCAACACATCATTGCCAAATGTCGAAAATCATAATACAGTCGAACCCCGTTATAGCGAACCCGGTATATAACGAACTCACGGATATAACGAACGAAAATTTTGGTCCCGCCGTTTTCCTATTGTACGTAATTTAATTAGTATTGCATCAGTTAATGTAATCGATTTTAGTCTATTTAATTCATTAATGATCCTTTTTAATAGATTTTATCCTCATTTACCATGTTTTTATTAACTCGCTTTCTTGTTTGTTTGTTTGTGTGTGTGTGTTTGTCCAGTACAAATCTTGCAATCGATTTTTAACTAACTTCCCGACTAGCTAGACATTTGAAACTTTTAGAATAGCTCAGAACACGATGACAATGCATTATTTTAATACTTTTAGCCATCTTTAAGCAGAATTGAATTCTTTTTCAGTTAATTTTGTTTTGTAGGCTGGTGCAGCCATCTGTCGGCCGGGACCGGAACGAAAAGTTAAACGCAAGTTAACTTCCAATTAACCTCATTTTCTTTCAAGTTGATGGGATAATTCATCAAAAAAATTTTTAAAAAGTATTTATTAATACACAGGATTGTCAAGTTTATATGATTCAACAGAAAATTTAAAAACATGGTATATAAAAAGTTATTTTAATCTTGTAATTGTTAACACATCATTATTGCATACACATTGCAACTAATGAGTTATACATTTTGTGAACTCTAGCACTTAAACGCAAGTTAACTTCCAATTAACTTCATTTCTTTCAAGTTGATGGGAAAATTAATCAAAAAAATTTTTAAAAAGTATTTATTAATACACAGGATTGTCAAGTTTATATGATTCAACAGAAAATTTAAAAACATGGTATATAAAAAGTTATTTTAATCTTGTAATTGTTAACACATCATTATTAAATACACATTGCAACTAATGAGTTATACATTTTGTGAACTATAGCAGTTTTCTTAATGGTTCTGATATAGCGAACCACCGGATAAAGCGAACAAAACCTTAGGTCTCTTGAAGTTCGCTGTAACGGGGTTCGACTGTATTAAGAATAGAGGAATACACTTTTAAAAAAATTACTATTGGACCCGATAAAAAGAAATAGGGTTACTCAACAGCGCGGAATAAACAATTTCCGTCAGGTTTAATTCTATATCTCACAAATATACGAGACACCTTGTAACGGAACGCCTTGTTTATTTTCTAGGGTATGTAACAATACATAATCGATAAAATTAAAAAAAATGAGAAAAAAAAGTTAATTATTCATTTAGTAATTAATTTTTTAGACATTTTAGGGTACTGATCCTTCAAACATGCTTGAATTTCTTGTCGTTGCAGGATATAAAGCAATTCAAGGTTTTCGCGGAATTAAGAATAAAAATGGCAGAGAGAAAGATTCCTCGGAATAAACAAATTAACGTGTATATGCGGCCTCGTGCCCATGGCCCGAATTAGAAAATTCTGGACTATAGGCACAACTCGGGATGGGGAAACACTGAAGTGGGCATAAAATTTCCAAAATTTACATACAAAAAAAAAAAATAATCATGAATCATTGTGAAAGTACCATTTTACCGAGAATTGGCTATTTGAAGCGTAGAAGCCTAGAACGTTATCAAATAACAAAAAGCAATACAACATATTGACTTCATCATTAAAACACCAATACAATGCAACCAGAAAAACTTATTAATCCCTTATATACACTATAACATACATATGATGAACTATACATTATAACTATACATACGATGAACCAATCAATCAAATTTGAAAGGATGTATATAAAAAAATTGCTATTTTAAAAGGTAAAATAAAAAAAAAATTAATTGGGAATTTTTTCTTTCTTTTCTTTTAAAATAAAAATTTGGGGGGGCCCCTAGGCCCGGGCCTAATGGAAAATCAGGGCCTACCCGTGCCTAGTAAGTATCTAAAGGCATATCACTGAGCATGCGCAGAAAGCAATTTTTAAGGGGGTCTGCGACACATTTTTAAAAAAAAATTATTTATTGAGTAAAAATTTTTAACTTTTTTGTGATGGTTAACCATATAATTTGCAAACAAAATCACATCATAAAACTTCTCAAAATGTCTTTAAAAAATTTTTTAATTTTAAAATTTTAAAAAAAGTGGGATAATTTAAAATTGTTATAACTCTGAATATTATTTGTCAAATTTCAAAATTTTTTCATTTAATTAAACAGAAATATATAAGTTTTAATGTTGATTCAGCATTTTTTAAAATATTAATTTAAAAAAAATTAAAAATATTTAGAATAAAAATTACAAAAAAAATTATGTAACTTATTTTTAAAAAATCATATTTTCAAAAGCAAATATTTTTTCAAATTTTCTGAATTAAAATTAAAGTAAAATAGTTGAAAAAGACATGTTCCAAGTTTCAGCCATTTATCTTTAACGGTTCTTGACTTATAACAATTTAAAGACGAGAAATGGGGTAAAAAAAACCTTCATAAGGAAAAACGCATTTACAGGTTTAAACAACGCTTGGCTACTATAAGAATATTGCAAAAAAAGATGATAATTTCTGCTGTTCTAATTAAGATAAAATCATGATTTAAACGTCATTTTAAGCCTAAAAGAACACAGAAATTTTTAATGCAATAAATTTTTTTTCGGAATTTTGAACAATTTTGTGTCCTGGACCCCCTTAACTGTAAATTATCGCTCATTAATAGAAATTGGGGTTACAGAAACCAAATTTGACACATCTATAGATTAAAATCTTTCGTTTAAGACCAAAATGTATTAATTGGATGCAGTAGTTTTCCCTTACGGACTGCCCAAAGAATCGGCTTAGCAGCTTAAATATATGATAGATATGAGTTATATCATTTGAAGAAGAATGGGGCAGAGAATTCTCATTTATAACCCCCCTTTTGTTTATTTTCTTGGCCTAAGACACAATCTAAAGCAGGGTTTCCCAAACTTTTCCTGAGATGAAGCATTTCGTAAACCCTGAAATTTTAACGGAATGCCTTGTTTATTTTAGGGTATGTAATAATACATAGTCAATAAAATTTTAAAAAATGAGAAAAAAAATATATTAATTATTTATTCAATATTTAATTTTTTTGACATTTTAGGGCATTGATCCTTCAAACATGTTTGAATTTCTTGTAGCCGTTGCAGGATATAAAACAATTGAATGTTTTTGCGGAACACCTATTCGCTTTCCGTAGAACACCAGTGTTCCTCGGAACATAGTTTGGGAAAACCTGGTCTAGAGCAATGATCATAGACCTTTTTGCATTTGGACCAACGATTTTTGACTGCCTCCATGGAGTAAGACTTGTACAACTCGGCAAAATAAGTTCACTCATCACTTGTTCATTTTAACAAGAATTTTTTTTTTTTTAAACATTGGCCTACTCTACGCGGCAATTTTACTGCCCATTTTATTATGTGGGCACCATATAGGCAAACAGCATTACCCCCTATGAACGGACGGCAGGAACGGAGGCATTTTTCGTGGCACAACGCCGGGATTCGATCTGAGCATCCTCAGCACCGAAAACCAGCGCGCTGTACCACGGGGCCGCCACAAGCCCATATTTTAAGAAGAAATGGTGAGTGAAGAAGTGTTTCAAGAAGAAGTTTTTAACTTTTACATTCTTCATTTTTCACTCATCACATCTTCTTCAGTTGTTCATCACTTCTTCAAACAAGCGTTTCTTTCATTCATCACTTTGGAATTTAAGGTAAAATTCTGCTCTACAAGATTTTTTTTTTCATATTTGGCAACAAGCAGTAGTCCGAGGGGCCCAAATCTGAAGAACACAGAGGGTGGGGGAACCATTTCGAAGCGGGATTCCCACAGTCTTAACGCCGTCATCGCAGATGAATCAGCCGGAACACTTCCATGATGGAAAAGAACCTTTTTTTTCGCTAAACGTGGTCTTTTTGTCTTCATTCCACTATTAAAACCACTATTAAAACGATCTAGTAATAATTACAAGATAAAAAGAACTTTTTATAAACCATGTTTTTAAATTTTCTGTTGAATCATATAAACTTGACAATTCTGTGTATTAATAAATACTTTTTAAAATTTTTTTTGATGAATTATCCCATCAACTTGAAAGAAAATGAAGTTAATTGGATGTTAACTTGCGTTTAACTTTTCGTTCCCGTCCCGGCCGATAGATGGCTGCGCCAGTCTACAAAACAAAATTAACTAAAAATGGATTCAAATCTGCTTAAAGAGGGCTAAAAGTATTAAAAGAATGCATTGTCATAGTGTTCTGAGCTATTCTAAAAGTTTCAAATGTCTAGCTAGTCGGGAAGTTAGTTAAAAATCGATTGCAAGATTTGTATGGGACAAACACACACACAAACAAACAAGAAAGCGAGTTAATAAAAACATGGTAAAAATACACAAAACTGTCCGGTGATTGTTTTGCCCTTTTCCAAGGGGTCCATAAAGATTACACACAGTAGCGAATCTAGAAATGTTAGGCCCTTGCACGAAACGTCTCTAACCCAGACAATCAGTTCAAAGACTGCAGACATTTGCTAGATTATTGTGGCAAACCGAGTAGCAGTAATATTTCAAGGAGGTGGGTGATCAATGCTCATACGCAATAAAATATAAGATAATTTTTTCTCCAAACACATATACTGTGCCTAATTTCTTTTAATAATAATGTATGAGTGCTTATATATGCATCAAAAATCTGAAACTGAAATCCAAACACAAAAGGTTCATCTAAAAAATAAGTTTCGCGACTATGCCACGTCATGATGCTACGACCACTATTCGTGACGTCACGCACCATTATGTATGACGTCATGAATAGTGGTGCTACCAGTGTTATGTTTCGAAGGATGTGATTACGAAGATAGACCTCTCCTTGGCCTTAAATAATCTCTCAAACCAAATCTGGGCAAGGAATATAGCTTTTATAGGTCGTAACATGCAACTGATGGAAATATACAAGATGAGTTATGAAATTAAAAAACCTAATTATATACGCATAGATGTATGCATGAACACACACACACATATTATATAGCACTGTCCGACACATATAGCACTGTCCGACTGGTGGAAAAAAAACCAATTATGAACCGTTAGTTATGACGAATGTTGAAGCTGTAAAATAAATTCGCCATTGCTAGAGTGCAAAAAATGACGTCAAGCCAACACGAGGAGTCGTTGACCTTAAGGATAACGGGGATTGGATGACGAGAGGACAGGAATTCGAAAAATTATGATTCCTTACATCGCCGAGATGGTTGAATTCGTAAACATACCGGCCTCGGTAAGTTTACTGTCTTTGTATTGCTACCATCTATATTTAGCTGCAAAAAAGTTTCTTTTCCAAATCATTTTGAATGTAGTTATTATTCAAATAACGTTGAAAAACTCAGCTTCCTTGTTTACGTACCAATTAATGACTGTCTTCAAAATGCTGAAATTGAGTTTTCCGGATAAGATTCTACGGAAAAGCGTCTTTGAAATTAAAAAAAATCATAATGGGTAAATGAATAAGTAACTGCGGGCCCGAGGTAGTCTATCGGTAGTGCGTCGGCTTTCGGTACTGAAGGTGCTCGGATCGAATCCCGACGAGCGCCGTAAAATACCTGCGTGTCTAGGCCGTATAGGGGCACGTTCAATCCATAGACTGGAAAGCCCTTCTATGAGGTCAGTGGAAGGGGGAGATACGATCCCCCTAGATGTCACCCCTAGGGTTGTTCGGTCAAAATTGGGGTGGCACCTAGCCCAGTCAGACTCCGACCCTTGTGGTGCTATTATAAACCGGAGCCACATCCCTCAGCCCCGAGGACCTGGTCTGGAACTTCCGGCCAGGGGGCGTTAGGAACAACAACATAAGTAAATGCATCCTTTAAAAAAATCATTGCATATCTCTGTTTAACTAACCCAGAGTTTACATAATATTTTTTACTGATCTGGATCACCCCTCAGCCTATATGGACCTGACCTGGAACTCCCGACCAGGGGGAGTTAGAAACAACAACAACATAAGTAAATGCATCCTCTAAGAAAAATCATTGCATATCTCTGTTTAACTAACCCAGATCTTACATACTATTTTTTCCTGATCTGGATCACCCCTCAGCCTATATGGACCTGGCCTGGAACTCCCGATCAGGGGGCGTTAGGAACAACAACAACAACATAAGTAAATGCATCCTCTAAGAAAAATCATTGCATCTCTCTGTTTAACTAGCCCAGAACTTAATACTATTTCTTCCTGATCTGGAACACCCCTCAACCTGTATGGACCTGATGTGGAACTTCCGGTCAGGGGGCGTTAGGAACAACAACAACATAAGTGAATGCATCCTTTAAGAAAAATTATTGCATTTCTCTGTTTAACTAGCCCAGAACTTACATACTATTTCTTCCTGATCTGGAACACCCCTCAACCTCTATGGACCTGATTTGGAACTTCCGGCCAGGGGGCGTTAGGAACAACAACAACGTAAGTAAATGCATCCTTTAAGAAAAACCACTGCATCTCTCTGTTTAATTAACCCAAAACTGACATACTGTATTTCATCCTGAATCCAATGGTTCGTCTATTCTCAATATATTAGTTTCGAAATTTCAATACCAGTGTTATTTTTAGCATAAAATCATGCAGGTATGCATAATACTTATTGTACCATGGCAAACATGAAGCATATTATATAACTTTAATTAATTTAATAAAAATTGCTAAAATAAGAATGTCAGGAAACGTAGTAACTTAATATATTTTTTTAAACCTTAGAAAATTTACTACCTCGTTTCAATTGAAAATTGTGTTGACAAAGTTAAAATAAAGAATTAAAATCAAGTTTTATGATTAAGCCACGCAAAAGTATTTATGGCATCAGTATATTTATTACTAACAGCATTTTCAGTATATATATTTTTTTTAAATAACTTAATACTAAAACAAAATTCAAGGTATTTCTTGATGCTGCATCGAAGAGCTTAGGCTATTTTATGTACACCTTATTGTAATTACAACTGAAACAGTGACCGTAATTTATGCAGGTATATCAACGCAATTGCTATTAAGAAAATATTTAAGTGTTTATTCTTGACAAAGGCGCGCTAGTGAACTTACAATTTATTAACTTGCAGTTAAATAGAATTTTTAAGTTTTGAAAATAAATTATAACGACACGTGATAAAAGATCGCTTGATTCGGCGAAGAGGGCCAGTTTGAAAAAAAAAAAACCCTCAGCCAAAAAAAAAATTAGTTTACAACCTACCTGACAACTCCTCTACAGCTGTCAGTACAGCAATTTTCTAAAATATAATTGGTCCAGCAATCATTATTAGATGAAAAGCTTTGAAACTTTTCGATAGGTAATGTAAGCTCTATAAGGCCTGTTCACACTGCATCCGGAGCATTGCGTGACGTACTATGTTGCGATTGGTTTGACGTATGAATGGAGCTCTGTGATTGTTTAAATTTTTTAACGCTGACCCTACGTAACGCTCTGGATTCAATGCGAACAGGCCGTATCACTTCATACCTTCCGATAATTCATTGTAAATTTGTGAATTACTCATCACTGGGGCAACTACGACAAAGGAAACAGAATTTCTCAGCTCATACAAACTAAAATTCGTCACAAATAACTGAAGCCAAATGAAGCCAAATAGAAATGTTTGTATAAAATTAATTTGTCCTGGATTTTAAACAGAAAATTTTTTTACATTGACGGTATTACACTTAGAAAATTGAAGCAATCCACTTCCTTGAAAGGAAGATCTACAAAAGTTGG
>OU015499.1:140116018-140251018 GCA_907164885.2 Dolomedes plantarius | reverse complement strand
TTTATCGTTCATTTCAATCGGTCCCTTGAAAAACGATAGATCGAGATTCCACTGTATATATAAAACAAAAAAGCTACGAGCTTAATTTAACCGCAGGTAAGCGTTATTAACTTCTTAAAACATTAAGTAAGCAACAAAATAGCCAAACGCCTGTTTTAGTCCCTCACACATCCTATCACTCCCAAACACGAGCTGGATGTGAACCTTCTTTTTCCGCCCTCAGATCCCCTTATATCACGTTGCCCACTTTTTGTGGTTTGTTGTTGTTGTTGTTTCAAATGCCCCCTGGCCGGAATATTCTAGACTAGGTCCATAAAGGCTAGCGGGCCCTTTTTTATAATGGTAACAAAAGGGTCGCAGTCCAATTAAGCTTGGTGCCTCCTCCATTTTTACCGAGCAGCCCCAGGGGCTACATCTGGGGGGATCGTACTTTCTCCCACCCTCTCTGACCTGTAGAGGAACTTTCCAGTCTACGGATTGAACGTGCCCTCCTATCCGGCATAGACACGGAGCTATTCGATGACACTTGTTGGGATTCGACCCGAGCACCCTCGGCACCGAAAGCCGACGCGCTACCACTAGGCGACCTCGGGCCCTTTTTGTGTTTTGTAAAGCTGTTGATGAAAGCTGGCGAGGAAGGCAGTGGCACGGCAACTCTAGGCTCCTGTAGTGGAGTTCTGACTGGATTACTCACAGGTCCCGAGAAGTTAAGGAATTTAAAAGCTGAATCTAACGGGTAGCTTAAAATAACGGGTTTGCACAGAGATTTGAAAAAAAATTAGTTCAGGTAGTCTCTTCTAACCAAACTACCGCGGGTTATTAACGTAGGATTACCTATCGTTGCTTGCCTCTTCTGTATGTATATATGTATCTATATATATGTACGTGGAGATTTAAGACTTTGAGCGAGACGACATCGCCAATAGATGGCGCTACTTCCCCATAGGAAATCAAAAAAGAACTGTAAATCGGGCTTTTCTTCGGTTGTTATGAAAGAGACATTCTTCGATTCTATTTAAAAACATAAAACTGAAGTGATGTGATTCGTTGTTTTTGGCAGGATGCTTGGTGCCTTTCTGAAGTCGTATAGGCTCTGCAGAGCTGAATTCGTTGTAAAAATAAATCTCTAGTAATGAGTAATATTCGTTTTAAATCGTAGTTTTTTTGTTATTTGAGGATTAGCGGTGGTGGTCTCTGTCTTTAGTTTCCCGCTTGAAAATGAGAGAGAGAGAGAGAGAGAGAGCAAAGGTAAGCTAGTTTTGTTTTTCTTAGTCTGTAATTGTCATTCGGTAAATCTTAAGTCGTTAATTCGAATTCGTATATCCAGTACGTATCAGGGTTGCCAAACGTCCCGGATTTTAAGGGACAGTCCCTTATTTGTAAATTTCGTCCCGCGGTCCGGGGAACTTTGATACGGGACGGCAAAAGTCCCGTTTTTCGCCGAAATGAGAAATTTACTGCATACGAGTTGGGCGCTTACAAGGGCCTGTTCACATCCGGTACAGAAGCGTAAAAGGAAAGATGGCGCCGAGACGGAAATAAACCAATCATAGGCGTTAAAAATTTCGTTGCTAATCGTTTGGGGGTTTGTCGTTGGTTAAACATATTTCAATACATAAACGCTTCCGCTACCGGACTCCTATGTGAACAGGCCCTTGACGAGACCGTTGTCTGTATGCGCCGCGAACCGAACGTCACAACGACAAAAGTCTCAGTCTAGTGCTAAATACGAATGCAGATCAGTGCGTGATAGTGCTGAGAGATGATGGCGTTTGAACTAAGTGTTTGTTATACAACTAACACCTGAATATGAACAGTGGTAATGGTAAACGTTGAAAATCCAATAGTGACGGGCCGAAAAAAAAAGGTTATCTGTTTTTAGGGATGAATGGATGACTGACGAAGTTTGGCTTAGGCCTAGTCCCAACACCGACTATAAGGCACGCTGTAGCTATTGTAAGGAGGATTTTTCGGCTGCCCATGGAGGTAGGAGTGACGTAAGCAAGGTTGCTAAATGTCCCGGATTTTAAGGGACAGTCCCTTATTTTGTAAATTTTGTCCCGCGTCCCGGGGAACTTTGATACGGGACGGCAAAAGTCCCGTTTTTCGCCGAAATGAGAAATTTATTGTACACGAGTTGGGCGCTTACAAGGGCCTGTTCACATCCGGTTTCAGCGCATACAAGGGCCTGTCAAAATCAGTTTTGTACTATATGCCTAAACCAACTTTAAATTGTTTTTGATTTGCAAATTTTCTATGTAATTACATTATTGTTTACTTAATCTAAACTCTATGTAAGTTGCAAAACCGAATGAAAAATGCATTGAAAATGGCTATTTGAAAGGTTAAAATTTGAAACATTTCCAGGGGAGTACCCCCCCCCCCCGTACCCCCTTTCCATGGGGGATATTCCATACTCCCCAGTAGTATAGTTATCAAAACCCGTCCCTTATTTTTGGTGTTTTTATTTAACCCGTCCCTTAATTTCGGTGTTTTTATTTTACAACCCTGGACGTAAGTCAACATGCTCAGGGTGCCGAGCACAAGAAAAACCAAATAACTGTTTCATCTAGCAGCAATCTGTCAAAGTTTTTCACCTCTAAAGTTTACTCTGAAAGTGACAAAATCGGTCTAGCAGAGTTAGCTACTGTATTTCACACAGTAAAACACAGTATATCATACAATTCAATGGACTGTGGGAACACGCTCATTCAAAAAATTTTATGACTCAAAAGTCGCCCCAAAGATTTTCTGCGCACATTATATTATGTACATTGTATAATACTAAAATTACAAATTTTACATACACGTCCCTAACACTTTATAAGGGCACTTACTTAGTTATAGTAAACTAATAAAATAAAAATCAGTTTTGTACTATATGCCTCAACCAACTTTAAATTTTTGATTTGTAAATTTTCTATGTAATTACATTATTGTTTACTTAACCTAAACTCTATGTAAGTTGCAAAACTTGAACGAAAAATGCATTTGAAAATGGCTATTTCAAAGGTTAAAATTTGAAAACTTTCCGGGGGTGTACCCCTGGACCCCTCTTTCCATGGGGGTATTCCATACCCCTCAGTAGTATACACATCAAAACCCTTCCCTTATTTTCTGTGTTTTTATTTGGCAACCCTGGTACAAATATATATATATATATATATATATATATATATACATACATATATTCATATATATATACATACATATATTCATATATATATATATATATATATATATATATATATATATATATATATATATATATATATATATATATATATATATATATATATACAGTTGGCTCTCTGTTTAACGACTTTCAAGGGACCGGGAAAAATCGTCCTTAAGTAGAGATCGTTGTTAAACAGAATTTGTGAAAAAATAATATTTCCCTTCACACATTACGGGCTTAGGACTGCCAATATATTTCTTCATATATTGGTGTGTTTAAAAATGTTATTTTTATCATCATTATTATTTTATTCCCAAAAAGTTATTTTAAATTACATTGAAAAAGAGTACAAACAATACAATAAATTAGGTTTTAAAAAAGTCAAAAAGTGCTGATTGCTTCATTTTTCGCCTTGTTATTCTCTTTTCCAGATTTTCTAAAATGTTAAATGTGTCATCTTCCATATTCGACATATTCGATGTAATATAGAGTTGGAGAACATCTAGAGCAGAAGTTGCGTCTGTGTAAGACAGTGGCAGTGTCTCGTTTCCGTGTCTTCAACTTTACCTTCTTCGTCTGACACTGTGTTTTCATTTACTATATCTTCATAAATTTGTTCTACATTTCTGTAATCTGTTGTTAAAACAGATTCATCACAATTGTAGAAATCTTGAATTGAAACATCCTCATCTTCAACAAGACTTCTCCATTCTTCAGGGGTAATATCATCTTTGTTGATTATTACATACGTACTTTGCAGTTCCACTAAAATATCTTTGTTAATTCTAGCAACGCGAAAGCACTTTTTTATTGTGGATGAAGAAACTTCTTTCCATGCTGATGTTGTCATGGACATTGCTTCCAAGATCGTAATTTTTCTAATTTTCATACTGACAGCCGAATTATTTATTAATTTCCTAATTAAAGACTTTCTGTAGTATGCTTTCACACTGTGAATGATACCCAGGTCTAAGGACTGCAACTTGCTAGTGCAATTAGCTGGTAAGAAATGAATAGTCAAATTTGTAAGTCCAGGGATATTTGTGCAACGGTCGATTAAAAATAAAATTCTTCTCTTTTCTTGATGCATTTTTGCATAAAATTTTCTAATCCAGTCAATAAAAATTTGTGATGTCATCCACGCTTATTAATATTCCGGTACTCACAAGGTTTCCTGGTGATATTCTTAAAACACTTTGGTTGCTTTGATTTGCCTATAACTAGTGGTGGAAATTTCTCAGATCCATCCGAATTAGTGCACAGCAAAGCAGTCAATCGTTCCTTACTGTGTTTTCCACCAAAGCACTTTTCGCCCATATACGTTAAAATTTTTATTAGGTACCATATTGTAGAATAGGTCCGTCTCATCTGCATTGAATATGTTCTTCTCATATCCATCTAATATCCCCTTCAGCACTATTTTCCATTCTTCCACTATTTTTTCATCCACTGAGCCACTTTCGCCAAATATGCTTTTAAATGCAAACTCATATCTTTCTTTGAACTTTGCTAGCCAACGACCCGTAGCCTGAAAATTTTGCATTCCAAACTTTTCTGCCAGAACTATAGCATTTTCTTTAAATATCACTCCAGAAATGGGAATGTTGGATGCTCTTGCTTCATGAAACCATTGCAGGACTGCCTTATCCAACTCTTCTGATCGGCCATATTGAATTTTCTGCCGTTTGGATATGGATCCCAAACCAAATTTTTGTGCTGCTTCAAGAATTTTCTTTTTGCTTGCTAAAATACCTTTGAGAGTAGACTCGGGTAACTGAAATTGTCTTGAGAATTGGACTTTTGTTATTCCAACACTTTCTTCCCAGTCTTCAATAATTTTCATCTTTTCTTGTAGCGTAAGATACTTTCGCTTTGATGCCATTTTGCTCTGCTCACCTCGTATTCATACTGGAATGAGCTCCTATAAACAACCCTGAATTCTTTAAACATGAACATCTGCTTCCCGGAAGGAGTGAGAGAGGGCTTCTATTGGACAGTTCGTAAGTCACATGACAACAGATAGTAGGGATAATAGAGTGATTCAGCTCCCGCTCTAAGAGCTCCATGGAAGAATATTCGATCTTCCGAGAAACAGTAATCCCCCCGTTTTTCCAACTGCAACAAGTCTATGATTGCAACATTGCAAACATCAAGGAAATTCCAGGTCTGTTATTGAAACCAAACTTGTTTTCCCCCACAGAAGATTCCCCTCCTGCACATAAAATGTTGAAGAAAAAGTTTATCATGTAAAAAAAATTTGTCGTTAAACACAAACATCGTCGTCGTTAAATAGAATTTTTTACGTCCTAGGGGCCGGGACTGGGAAATATCGTCCTTAAACAGAGATCGTCGTTAAGTAGAGAGTCGTTAAACAGAGAGCCAACTGTATATATACCGGGTGCGTCATAAATTCGTGTAAAGTTAAAAAATTCGTAATAAAAGTAATAATGCTCTGAAAATTTTTCTGTTTGCGCGAATAGGATCAGAGGGACATTGAATTTTTTTCCATGTAAAAAAAAAATGTTTCCAAAAGTAACCGAAAGAGGGCGCTTTTGCGTAACCACGTTAAGTCTGCATTGCAGGAAAGACGCGCGTTACCTGCTGTCACCTTTATGCAGGATGGTGTCCCGCCCCACATTTCACGTGATATCAAGACGTTCCTGTTGGAATCTTTCACTGAAGACCGAGTTCTATAAATCGCGGTTGTAAGGTTCAGAGGCCCTCACGGTCACCAGACTTGACCCCGGCAAATTTTTAATTGGGGGGATACTTAAAGTCTAATGTGTACCGGGGCTCCCCAACCACTTTCGTGGAACTGAAAAATGTCATTCGACAGACAGTCTCTGCCATCGATGCTACAATCCGCTGTAATGGGCTTAGTGACGCGCCTCACTTGCCTATTACCTTGTGCTGGTAGTAATGTTGAACATCTGTTACTTTAAAATAAATGCACAGTCTCATGCTATTGTGATATGTTTGATTTTCTGTTTGAGTTTGCCTGATTTGCTTAAAATGTCTCAGTATGACATGTGAGCGCCCTCTTTCGGTTACTTTTAGAAACTTTTTTTTTGCATGGGAAAAAAAATCCAATGTCCCTCTGATCTTATTGGCGCAAACAGAAAAAATTTCCGAGCATTGCTTCTTTATTATGAATTTTTGAACTTTGCACGAATTTATGACGCATCCGGTATATACAGAGGCTGTTCACACATTTTTTAGACGATGTATATTGTATTCACAAAACTAAATTACATAAAATTCTTGTGTTTTAAATGTTCTATTTCACATCCCTTATTCTGAACTATCTTTCGACACCGCAATTTCCAGGATAATAATGCCTTTTGAAGTGTCAGAAGAGGTATTCTATCCCATTCCTCCTGAACAGCTTTCCAGAGTCCTGCAAGGGTTTTGGGACGACGTTTGGATAATGCAGATTTTAAAAGTCCGAAAGCACAAAAATCCATAGGTGATACATCGGGAGATTTAGTAGAGATATCAGTGAAGGGTATGGCCTTGATACCAGTTTTTTGTTCCATTTCTTTTAGGAAATTTACAGTGGATTTTGATGTGTGACTGCTAGCTTTGTCCTGATGGAGTCTCACAGATTGATGGCACTGTGGGTAAAGCGATGGTATTTCATTCAGAAAAATTGGCGATAAAATATGTTCCTGATAGTATTTGGAGTTAATCTTGACATTTTTTTCCACTCTCTTTATTTTTAACTTGCCATTATAAGAAAAACCAGCAACAATCATGAATCCCTTAGAAAAACTTTCTTTCGATTCTTTGAACCATGTACTTACAGTGTTACCATGTACTTACTTGTTGTTTACAGTGGACACCGAGCATTTTAATGATTTTGCAACTGTCCTTTGACTAGGGGTTTTTTCTTTTAACATTAAACAACGTACCTTTGCAATAGTCGAAGATGTCCGTTTTTTCCTTGGATACTTGTTTGGAATTTTTGTCCCACTTGAGGC
Organism: Dolomedes plantarius; assembly: GCA_907164885.2. NCBI lineage: Eukaryota > Metazoa > Arthropoda > Arachnida > Araneae > Dolomedidae > Dolomedes > Dolomedes plantarius. The sequence continues at coordinate 140,243,860 of OU015499.1, read as the reverse complement.
TCCAATTTGACGTTTTTTTCCTTTCTTGTTGACGATATTACCTATCGACGCTTTAGATATCACAAAACCATGACTCTCACATCGTTTTTGGATAACGGAGTATGCATATTTCTCTTCGGAAAGAGCATAAATGTAGCCTTCGAACCACTGCTTTGTTAAAACGCCATTTTTGAATAAAAACAAAACTTTCAAGCCGCAGACGATAATTTTGACTTTTAAAAACATAGTACAATTGCAATTATTTCTTTTGCAGCAAACGATTTTTTATTACCGCTTACCAAAATCGTCTAAAAAATGTGCGAACAGCCTCTGTATATATATATATATACATACATACATATATGTATGTCAAAATTTAGACGCATCTTGGTACTTTTATGTTTAACTTGTCCAAGCGATAGACTGGGTTTGGCGCGCTGCCAAAATTATAACTCGCGAGGACAGACGGACGGACAGTTTTAGCGTCTGAAATTTTCCTTTCCGGAGGACCTTTATGGAGGAACGTAATCCTACGTTAAAAAATTTCGTTTCAATTCGCAAAAACGAAGATAAATTCAAGTATTAAAAATAAAAAAAGGCACTATTTCTGAAAATAAGGCCTATAAAAATGGATAGCGAATCTCCGGGCTTTCGATTTCCGGCTGGTGTCTAGCAATACGCGTTGAATTTTCCAGACCCTATTTTCCCCCCAGCCTATGGAGACTGGCAGAGATCAATGACGTCCGTTTCCCACAGTCGTCTGATTCACGGAGTGGAGACTAAAAAATCCTGGAACTATTTCAATGAAATCTGGCACGGCGCTGGAAGCCGCACAAGAAATGCGCCAAATATTTCGAACCCTCCACCCACTTCCTCTTTCCGATTCTCACTATTTTCAAATCTTTTGACTCATGTGGCAGAAAATGAAACAGTAGAAATAAAAAAAAAGAAGCGCTATTCCCCCCTTTTTTCTTGCTTCTCGACGGTGTCAAAGAGAACACGACCTGTCAAAAGGTGCTGGCTGATACTTTATGGGATCCACATAAACCTTGAAGTAGGAATAAACACGGGAGAGACATTAACGGTTGACAGCGAAGCACTATTTTAACAACCCACAGCGTAAATGCCGGTATTGTAGCATATCTTGCAAGTATTGTAATCACATGTAGCTTAGAAACTGTATTAAAACGCCCTCATGAGGAATTTTTAAGTCGCTGTCTTAGGCCTAAATTTTGTTACGTTTGGCGGCCTTATATTTCCAAAATTACAACAGTTAGGGCCTGTTCACATAGGAGTCCGTTGCGTTGCGTTAAGGAAAAGATGACGTTGAGACGAAAATAAACCAATCATAGGTGTTAAAAATTTCATTGCTAATCGTTTGGAGGCATATGATTGGTTTAATTTCGTCTCAACGTTATCTTTTCCTTAACGCAACGCACGGACTCCTATGTGAACAGGCCCTAAAACCTCGTTTATCCGGATCTCCGAATAATTCGGATCAGATTTGAAGACTTTTTTTTTTTAATTTAATGTTCACATTAGATAATAATTTTTAACTATGATGGCAAGAATGTAACTACAAGTACGCCAAATATTCGCTTTTTAGTTTGATTCAATGCACAGTTCCTGTATAGATTGTACAATAAATTATGGTAATAAAATGCTTTTAACGTAGGATTACGTTCCTCCATAACGGTCCTTCGGAAAGGAAAATTTCAGACGCTAAAACCGTCCGTCCATCCGTCCTCGAGAGTTATAATTTTGGCAGCGCGCCAAACCCAGTCTATCGTTTGGACAAGGTAAACGGAAAATAACCAAGCTTCAAAATTTTGACATATATGTATATATATACATACGTACATATATCTAGATACATACAAAAGAGGTAAGCAACGATAAGTAATCCTACGTCAATAACCCGCGGTAGTTTCGTTAGAAGAGACTACCTGAAATTTCTTTGCTGAGTTTTGTTACAAAACATTTTTTTTATCGTAATAAACGGTAAGTCTGCTTAGTTAAGGATTTTGTTTTGCTTATTATCCATATTACCCGGGTTTTCGATGGTCCAGATTGCCAATGGTCCCAGTTAGTCCGGATAAACGAGGTTTTACTGTATTCCTAAAATGGCGCCCATCCACCTACACATAAAAAGATCGATTACGAAATTTAATTTTAAATACAAAAGTACCGTATTTTTCGAGCTATTAGACGGTGGCCCGAAGGTAACATTAAAACAAAATGAATATTTTATTATTTATATTTCTTTGAAGCCCGGTACAAAGGGCTTAAGTTAAAAACAGTGTTTTTTAGATAGTTGTTAGCATTCATAAAAAAGAACAAAAATCTTTTGACTAGTATAAAAGGCTTAAGTCTATCAATTTTGTGTACAAAAGTACATTTCTTTGTACAAAAGAATCAAGTCGAAATTTTAGTTCTGCGATTGGTATAAAAGCCAATAACTTGGTATATTTAAATCACTTTTTTACTTAAGCCCTTTGTACCGGACTCCAAAGATTTATTATATATATTTTTTAACTTTATTTAGTTAGAAATTGAAAATATCTTTCTATACCTAACAAAACACAGAATATTCTTTTCTAAAAATCCTCCCATAAATTGGAGGTTCGTCTTATGGTCCGAAAATTACGTTAATCTTTTTTTTTCCATCACAAATCAGCCAACAACGGTAAAAATTGAATCCCTGACGAACCGCGGTGGAAATTAAAACCATTATCATGACGCGAAGCACGCAATATAAGCCGCTTTTAAACAAGCTCAGTATGTTTGAAATAGGTTTATTCACTATACTGAAAATGTTACTACAAAAACCTTGAAATTTTATTTACTGAAAACCTGTATAGAAAGTAGCTATTCAAAGTTACTATAACAAAACGTGAATGAAATACCAGTGAAACAGTGATCGCCTTGTTTATTGACTAACTGAAATCGTAACAATCAGTCGTTTATGTTCTTTATATAATATCTAAAACACGCTTAGGACCTGTTGATATACAGTCAGTCAGCGTCAGCGTTAAAGATTCTGTTGGCACTGATTGGTTAAAAATTTTACGCTGAAGCTGACGGATTCTATACGACCAGGCTCTTTCTCTACTCGAAATAGGATGAGGGGCTATATTACTTCTTGAAAAGCTGCAAGGAAATGGGACAGATGGGAAAGCGAATTAAATTTTATCTAACAACATATAAATGACCGATGGTTTTAGAAATTAAACAAATATTTATGTTCATTGCTTATATATTTCCTTTCATAATATTATAAATCTAAAAATAATATACCGTATTTTCTAGATTTATGATACTATGCGTCTTCGAAAAAGACATCGCAAACCGTATGTTGTGCAGGCCTGATCTAACACGTAAAGGAACTAGTTGAACGTATTACTACAAAATTTTCAACATGAACCAATACAGAATTACTCTTCCTGATAATTTCCATGTAGTCCGTTGGTTTGTTCCAAAACAGTGCACATTTCCCTGAAGGCAAAATAATTTGTTAGGAACACAGTGAACACATGGTCAATATCAAAATTAAAGTCATGATCAGGTGCATCGCGCTCAATTTTGACACTAGGGCCTGTTCACATAGGAGTCTGTGGCGGAGCGTTAAAGTATTGAAATATATTTAACCAATGACAAACCTCCAAACGATTAGCAATGAAATTTTTAACGCTTATGATTGGTTTATTTTCGTCTCAACGTCATCTTTCCCTTAACGCTACGCAATTACTCGTATTGACAACCAATCACAGACCTTAACAATTTCGTGGTTAATTGGCTGGAGGTTCGTAATTGGTAAAATTTATTTCAATACGAGTAACACGAGTCCGTCAGCGTTACTCGTATTGACAACCAATCACAGACCTTAACAATTTCGTGGCTAATCGTTTGGAGATTCGTAATTGGTAAAATTTATTTCAATACGAGCAACACGAGTCTGTCAGCGTTACTCGTATTGACAACCAATCACAGAGCTTAACAATTTCGTGGCTAATCGTTTGGAGGTTCGTAATAGGTAAAATTTATTTCAATACGAGTAACGCTGGCGCTGACGAACGCAGTGTGAACAGGCCCTTAAACGACCATCAGTTGACCTTCAATCCCAAAGCTTAGCAATGGAGAATTTTCCTCATCGCATTTTTGTAATCAAGATTACTAAATGCATATTTCTGAAGTCTGTGTTATTGAATTTTCCATACTCAATTTTTTACAACGCAATAAAATAAATGACATCTATCTCTTTAAAGTTAAAATTGCTTCCTGGAACAATCAAAGTAAACAATTTTTGAAAACTGCACACGCATTGCCTAGAAAGATGAATTTTCAAATGTAGAAAACTGATTCAGAAATATGCTTTTGTCAATCATTGATTAGAAAATTCTCCAAGGAAAACTTCCCATAACTATAGATAGGGGGGGGGGGGATGATTCAGAAGATCCGATGTTTACTGATATACCCTTTTAAGTTAAACCAGTGGTTCTCAACCTGGGGGGGGGGGGAAGGCGGAGTGAATGACATTTAGAGAGCACAGATGGTTAGCAAAAGATATGAGTAGCATGTATTTTACTGGAGTACTTTACGTTTACCATAAAATGATTGAGAATCACTTAGTTTAAAGACAGATGAAAAAAAATGCCTCCCAAGAAAAAAAATAACTTGAAATTATCTTGCTAAGTCACAATTTTTGTTTCATCGTTCAAAAATAACAGTATGTAAAAGAATTCTTTATGAAAAAAATTAATCTACGAATAACGAATTATTTAAAACAAGTTTTCTTTTTTATTTCTCACATTATTTTACATTTCTTGATATGTTCATCTCACAGATAAGTATATTAACAGCTCACAATAGACTATACTATTTCAGCAGCTTATACTCACGAAAATAAAACTAAACATTTACAAGCTTATATTTTTTAACGAAAAACTATTATACAAGGTAAGTTAAACTTATTCTAATTGTATGGCAGATAGATATAGCACAGTCAATTCTAGACTACAGAAAAATCACTTCACATAGCCAGACATGTAAGGTAACAAGCTCTACAATCTGACATGAAATTGCTGCTAGACTTATATGTTATGAAACTATGCATATTTCAGACAATATTATCCACAAGCATATAGACAGTGATGTGATTCATCTTATTCTGAATAATAAATTTGTTTAAAATCAAGATTTTTAACTGTCACAGAACTGTAAAATGACCACAGAAGCTTCTCACAGCAAACTGGTCAGATCAATAAACGATATTAAATCAAGAAATTTAAGACTAGATAATGAACAGCTGCATAGACAGTCACCACATTAAATCCTCCTCAGCAAGAGGTGCCTCACTTGGATTGGTCCATGACTGAAACAAGTGCTAATGGAACTATAGTGATGCATTGTCATGAGATGCAGCAAGCTGATTTATGAAGTTTGGGTTACAGGCAATCATCTAAGGCCAAATAGATCAGGTGTGCGCTTATAACCAGCTTGCCATGTGGAGAAGCGAAAAACAAAATGAACATGGAAATTTCATACTCACAAAGTGTAAACAATGTCATAAGAATTAAAGAGTATCCTCCCAGTGCATTAAGTCTGAACCTGAATTTTTCAAAAAAATTTACGACATATTAAGAGGGAAAGCCCTACTTCACAAATGCACTGGATGTATGTACAGCATTTCTTTCTGGTGATGAAAGCTAATTTTAGTGCTTTCACATAATTGTTATGTTGTCTTAAGGCAGCTCATCAGTGGATTTCTCAGATCTCCAATCCTAATATTATGTACAGAGAATTTTTGGCTTGATATATATAACAACAGATTAAATTATTTTTAATTTAATTTGAAAAAATTAATTTTGCAGAGATACATGTCATTAATTCAATATCCTGAAAATATTAACTACAGAAAAATTTTAAAACTAAGTGATCTTTATTTAAGTGTCTACCTTCCTATGCAAAAAATTTAATTTAAAAAAAAACTATGCATTTGCTAATCAGTGAGTAAAAAATACTAAGATAAAAATTTCTATAGCTTAACAATAGGACTGAAGATTTGCAATGCTAATTGATACACTGCCTTAATGAACAACTTAGTGTTTTCAATGAAGTTTTATCATAAAATCTCTCAGAACTTGCAGCAATATTAATACCATAAAGCTTAATTAACATTTTGGTATTTTTACAAATGTTGTATTGTCTTATATTTAGTTTAGGCCTTTTAATAATGAAAAATATGTAATATTAGTTAAATGACACTCTGTATTATTCACATATTTACCTGCCATTATTCCACTGGGAAAAATTAATTGCCTCATCAACTTGCAGTAAATTTGTGGATCACAGTGTAATTCAGATAAACTGCCCTTACAAAAAAAAAAAAAAAAAAAAAAAAAAAAAAAAAAAATGTTACTTCGACCACTGCATTGGCTTAAACAACCATATGAACCTGAAGACCAGTCACTGCATGGCAAAACCTGCAAACTCAGTCGGGGGTGAATTTCACTTGTTCGGGTTTAATGATCCAATGAAACTCTGTGCCGGATGGACAGTAAGCAAACAGAATAATTTCTTTTTGAATACACTTTTAATGTGAGCAGAAATCAAAATTTTGGGCTATACTTGAATTTTTATCATGCATAAAAAAAATGAACTAAAATTTAGCCTTGAAGCCTTGATTCCACAACTTGCCATTTGGAATGTTCAAATAAATCATTTGTTTACACAAGACTACCAAATATTACCAATAAATGCACATTATTAATATTTATCAATACAAAATTTTAAATGCAAAATACTGCATACACAATACAAATATAATGTTAAAAGCTCATAGCAAAAATAAATGAAGCATGTGTTACAAATTTACAACACAATATGCAGGACGGAAGAAATATATTTTATATATTATGTTAGTGACTTTGAATGTCAAGCAAAAAATAATGTTGATACAGTAAATTGTATTTGCATGTATCAATCTATGTGATAAAAAAATTTCATGAAAGCAAGCATATTACATCATAAATACTTAAAGCCATAACTCAATTGATTAATGTACAAGAAAATGTTGGAGGAGAAGAGAACAAACAAATGTTTCATCTTATGCTTATAACAGGGTTCATACACTTTTCCAGGAAAAAAAAAAGAAAAAAAAAAAAGAGTTGATAAGAACTTTTAAAAGACCTGCGGTAGCATTTTTAAGGACCTTAAAAATGATTTATAGTATGTTTTATTTCCAAAATATTTAGACATTTAAAAGTATCTGTTTTAGAATCAAATAACTTTATAATATTTTCTCCTGAAATATCAGCTTTATAAAACCCTAATAATTGTCTTTCAAAATTACTTTTACAGGCTGTCTATTTGGTTGTCTATGCATTTAACTTGATAAATTTACATCTTTTAAGGGCCCTTAAAAACTAAAACTGAAAATAAGGAGTTACTAAGGACTTTTATGGTCCATATGAACCCTGTCATTAGCCTTTGTTGGTGCAGTCCCAGTTCAAAAGGCAGCAAACATGGACAACAGAAATATCTGTTGCTGCCATTTTGGATCAGTAGAGCCCTAATGAAAATTTTGCTTTTCATTTTTGCAACTGTTTCATTTCCAACTGTAAACGTTGTGTTATGGCTTAAATGACATCATGGGTTTTATTTATATAACTGTATTTATTAAAACTGTTAAAGACAGCATTTTTTCTTTGAAATATGTAATAAGCAAAGAGGTAATGGATATCAAACACTTATAACAGATACTGAATATAAAAAAAGAAAACATTGAATGACAGGTTAAGACAGAACTTCAAGTCTTATGATTAAAATAGAATTTTTTATGTCAAATTTCAAATAAGTAAGCTCATTTTATTAGTTTGAAAATCAACTTAGAGTTGAAATTTAATACAGACACTAAATACAACTGATGAAATACTAAAATAGCCATGATTAAATAAACTTGCATTATATGATACTTCATTTGTTTATAACTATTTTAAACTCTAATTCAAACTATCTATTGAAAAAGATGCAAGTTTTTTCATTACAGAAATATTCTTCCTCTTACGCAGATATGTTTGAGGATTCTATTACCTGTTACCAGATGTTTTCTCTATTTTCTTTCATACTTAACCTTAGATTCTTCGATATCAATGCAATAAGCCCCTGTTTCCCAACCATGCTTTGAAGATAATTTAATGTTGAAACTCAGTATATTGACTGTTACTTTAATCCATTTAATGGCTTAAAAGTCATAGATCAGTTCTAAAATATGATTACATACCATCTCTTTCAGTAGAAAAATATCATGTTAATACACTATACTGCATTAACTCACATCTAATGCTATATATCCTCAGGTTCTGAAACCTCCCACATACTTAAGAAGAAAAATTTAAACAAAGTAGTATTCTGAAGTAAATATATACCTCATATAAATACAAACAAACGTACAACAGGGAAAAAATGAGTTATACTCTTGTACATAATTCTAACATGCCTTTGTAATTCTACCACAGTATTTCTAGGTAAAAAGACATTTAGATTCTAGTAAATAAGGTCATTCAGAACTACTGCCCTAAGATGCATTTATGAAGCCAGTATATTCTTCCATTATTCAAAACCTAAGGTTCTAAAAAAGTATTTGAATAATATAAATCCAGTATTTATGCTCACTAAAAAAAATAAAAACATGTTCCTTGTCTTTTCTTTCCTGTAAGTAAACCTCGGTTCTATACTCTGTTAGAGAATATGCTTGTGATGTGTATGCATGATTTTTTCCTATAAAAAAACTTAAAAGAAATGAAAAAGACATTGATGGTAGGTATGTTATATACTACAATTAAAAAATATTCGTTAATTTCTCAATGTCAATGAAGAAACTATAATTTAATGATCAATAATATTTTCATTTGCCATTTGTCAAATTCAGGTTCCAGCATCATGTTTTTCGAAGGTTGTGATAGACGTAAAGATGAGACACAGTTCCATTTATTGATGCTAATTTAAAAAGAGGCTGAGCTACGCAACTGAAATTTATGGCAAGTATGAGGTTTAGACACCATATACGTGTGCTCATCATAGTAGAAGAAAAAAATTACAGCCAGGCATTATATTTTAAAAGCTGGTGCAAACAATATTGTCTGCACGTCAGTTCTTTAAGAAATCACCTTCCAGCTGATAAATTCCAGATACAAATTAATATACTAATTTACTAGGACTTAAGTATATTTTGTAGCTGAACCAAAAAAACAACAAAAAAGTATGCAAAAACTAGTTTGCATCCATCCAAGGAACATGTGCCAAACATGAGTAAACCATTATTTACTTTTTCTTCTTACAGTAATTTGTACATATGCTCTTTAAAAATAATTTGTGAAAATTAGGAGGAAACTGGTCAGTCGAAATAGAGTTACATTGACTAGTCATTTTTAAAGGCAGTTCTTACAACTGGACTAAAGAAGTAGCTCAAATCAGCTTGGTTGCAATGGAATTAAATAGTAAACAGCTCATTAGTATACAACACAATCCTGTAGATTAGTGTTATTTTTCAGGGCTTCCCTTACTTACCATACATAATTAATTCACTACCTTATAAAAGGTTCTTTTAAGGTCTTAGGAGAAAGTTGCTTCATAATAAATAATCAAAGTAAATTAGGAAATTACACAAGTATTTGGCTGTATCAAAATTCAAATCATGTTTTAACAAATGATATACAGTACAACCTTCCAAATCTGGAATCGTTCAGGACACGGCAATTCCGGATGAGAGGTTTTTAAATAACACTACAAAATTTTAGGAAGAAAATACACACTTAAAAAAACATGTAAAATGGTTTAATTATTAAATAAACCTGAAAACAGAACATATAATTACATTATAATTTAAACATTTCAGTCAATAGTCTGTTGCTTTAGTTTCGGCTTATTAGAAATTATTTTTCCTCGAATCCTATATACTGCCATAATTTCATGTTCCAAGATAAAATTCCGCTGTTCTAAGCCTAATAATGATTTATCTGATGATTTTATCAGGTCTTCCGTTGATATTCTTTCGTTTTTGGGCATTCTGAATCACTTTCATTATCGCTGTCATCATAACCTTTGTTATTTACCACACTATCAATAATTTCAGAATCGCTCAGAGAACTGACGATTGGCACATTTTTGTCAATGCCTAAAGCTTCCTGTATGTCCAATTTATCCAAGTTAGTGTTGCCTTTATTTGCACATTCTACTAATTCTGCGATTTCAACTTCTTTCCTAGACACCTGAAAGCCTTCAAAATCGCTGCTGTCACTTCCTTGAAAGAAAAGGGATTTTTTAACCAATCATTTTCATAGCGACATATATCGGTAAAATAGAAAAGTAAAATTGGCCATTTATTAAAATGTTCCGGATTTGGGAGGTTGTACTGTAGTAAAAAAGAATTAGGTACACCATATTAATAGCATTATATTAGCTTCAGTTAAGCTTATTTCCTAATTCATATCCAAGTGGTAGAGGAAAATCATTTGATTTGAACAGCTGACCTGTAAAAATAGTGGTCTACCACTATTTTTATGCACTCTTAGATAATTTAGGATATTTTTAATGTGCAGTACTACATTAATGTCAGAAAAATACCAGGATTATGAAAAAAGCCCTTTTTTCAAATTTTTCAGATCAAGGGTTCTTTGTTTAATGTAGAAAAGGGCTGTTAGATTTACCAACTATGTACCCACTTTTATGAACAGTTTAAGAGTCATAGCTTTCTTCCCTTTTTGAAATGGGAGGCATTTTTTACATATCTCAAGATAGAGTAAATACCTGCTCTCTTATAATTTTACAACCTAGAATCTAAAACCCTCTCTATCACTGATTAAGGCATTTAAGGGGAATTGTTTTAATTCACTTGACAGGTACTTATCACTGACAAGAATGGGAATACAAAACTATGAACGAATGTTTTAAATGTCACAATAAAATTCCATAGAAAAATAATTATAAAAACTTTTTTCATTTTGATTCATGAATTTCTTTTTTTTTTTTTTCAAACTCGATAATTGATTTATTACAGAAATAAGACCCCCAAAAATATAACATTTTCACTACTGAAATTCCTTACAACATATTATACTTATAATAAAGATGACAATTGTAAGTGTCACACATAAAATGTTACGTATAATATAAATGTTAAACACAAATATTTTATGTGTTTCCACATTAAATACAATAAAAAATTGAATTTATATCATTACGTGCATTTTATACTAGTAAGTTATTTAATGAACCAAGAATTAAAGAATCACATTTTAAAAAATTTCAAAGGCCCTCCAACAATCTCCTCTGTAAGTAGCTCAATAATAAAACAATTCAGTACTAAAAATAAGTTTATTAGCTAGTTGATAAAACAAAACAATACTCGAAAGTTGAACTGTTTTATCAGTAACATCATTCAGGCTGAAACAGTACATTTATATACATATATATCTCTAAATCAACCACGAGATCATAATATAGTACATACAACTGTCTAAATACATTTCTCTGTCCTTCATGTAATTTCTCTATTATACATCTGCTTTCAATTGACTGTCTGAAAGTATGATTTTTTCCCCTGGTTTGAAAGCAGGCATACCTAGATATGGACAGCTTGCACAGCGGAAAGCATCTCCAAGGTAACACTGAAATATGACAAATAAATGTTTTAATAAAATTTTAGTAAACAGCTAAAGACACACACAAAAGATTTTGATGACAAGAAATAACTCTAAAAGACTAAAAACCACTATTCAAACTTGACGACTAATCTGAGGTTCTATGATTTTAAATCATAAACCTCCTTTCCAAACTGAAGGAAATTTGAGTTTACTCTTCAGCAGGCATGCCAATTTTTGGAACACTAGCAGGTGCGCGTGGCACAAAGTGCAACGTCTCTTTCAACCTTCATTATTCCTTTTGTAATAAACTTTTTTTTTTTCAAATTGAAAATAATAATTCTGAATTTTATGACAAGATATAAAATGTTTATAATATTGAGATATATTTATAATTAAAGGCCAAAGAAGGAAGATACAATCGCCTTATTTCAAAACTGTCTGGTTTATTGGATCAAAGGACAACTTGCGAATGGATTGCTATTATGTCCAAAAACCTAAAAAATAATGAGATTGTCCATCTTCGTGATATGCGGGATACCATGTAACAGCGGTACATTTGATCGAGTACATCCACTCCTGCTTTTGTCGTACTGTAATCCAGTGTAATCGCTGGTTTACCACGGTTAAATCATGACTACCAAATGAATGGAAAGGAATACAAGGGTCAGAAAATCAGACCTGTATTAGAAAGGGTGTAGCTATAAATAAAAACTGCTTAGAACATTTAAACCTTACATGTAAAAACAAACCATTCAAAATTACGAAAATGTTGCACTCTGTACATAGGCACGCCCACTGAAGGGTTAGTATCAAGAAATGACTTCTTCATTTAGAATTCGGGTAAATCATGACCTCTGTAATCTGATGATAGTAGAGAAAATTCAGGCAAGGAATAACAGTATAAATCAAGACTAAGCAGTAAACCACATAAGGTTTAAGACAGAAAAACACTGTGTTGAGGATTCTTATTTCATGTCTGTTGCAACTAACTAGACTGATAGATCAAATTTATCTTGAAATTACTTTTTTTATAAAAAATGCATTGTAGAGATACAGCAAATGTTTCAAAAATTTATAAATAAAAGAACTTTTAATCTGCTATTTTATCCATAATAAAGACATCCATTTTTCAAAGTTCTTACATCTTTCTATTTCTAATTGAATCCCAAAACCCTGAATTTAATTATTTTAGAGAGTCATTTTGGTAGCTTTCAAGCAACTCAGGGTGGTACATTGCACAGACACATACTTTGAAAAGGTAGAAAAAAAGCTTGTTTACAGTTTAGTTCCTTTTCTCTACTTAGAGAGAGAAGGTTCCATTGAAATTTTAACTGAGCACCAAATTATACCTATCAAGAAATTTTGGGCTGTGTTTATCTTATAGCTGTTAAATGAATCACTTAGATTGAGTACAATTCATGGAAAAAAATTAACTAGTCTCTCAAGATACAAGTTTAGGTGATTACTAGATATTCCAATTATACAGCAACAATATTTTATTTTAGCATATTAATGTTTAATGTAACAAGGCTCTTTAAAATCTCTCATCTAAGCATTCTTCTTGTTGCAAGTATCAGATTATACACTGAGAATGAAATGTCCAATTGAGTTTCTTACTATGTTTATTTCCTATAAACTGGAATAAACCAAACAGCATAAAAATAAAATCTTAGAAAATGGTAATATTGTTATTAACTGAGTAAAGAAAGATATTCCATAAAGTCAAATAAAATATTTTGTTATCAGCTATATAAGCTAATAAAAAATATTTGTTTAGACGATTATGTGCTCTCATAATTTTCAATCTTTTCCATGTCTTAGTACATACAAATAAATAAAGATTGCAAAAGACTAGAAAATACTTCAATTATCAAATAACAAAACATTCTTGATATTAATATGATTTAACATTCTTTAAAAACAAGTGACAAAATAAGTTATTAAAAATGCATATTATACTATTTAGATGTGAAATTTACCTTTCTTCATTATGGTTTAAATAATTACAGACAATTAATATCAAATACTTCAAAGACAAATAATTACTACAGCTTTCTTTTATTTAACATTTGACTTATTTAAAGAAGCACTTTAAAAAATTTGTCAGTTAAGTATTCTATAGGTCTTTCTTATACAAAGAAAATTTATCGTATCTAAATAATTTACTGCATCAAGAAATGTATTAGAATTAAAAATTCAAATAAAAACTTACATTTCCACAAGAAGATTTCGTTGATTTATTCTTTTCAATTTTTTCTGAAGCTTCTTGCTCCAATTCTTCTGCTAAACCACAAGTGCAGTTCTTACACGCTTTCCTTTTTTGAGTTGTGGCGCAAACTGTTAAAAATAGGCATTATGTAAATGAGTAGCAAACTACATATAAAAGCAAGATGAGAATTTAAGTAACAATATTACCATAATTTTACCTATGCTAAAAGATGAGGTAAAGATGATACACCCATACCTCGCTTTACAGCCTAGATACGTTCTAGAAAAGTTGGCCATAAAGCCAAAAGCCGTATAACAAATCAATTATTTTGATACAAAACCATACAAATTTAATTTGATCTGTTCCATATTTTTTTTTTATAAATAATATAGTTTTCAGTTCCTAAATCATTTAATTCGTTTTTTCTCCTATGAAAATTCTTACATAGAAATAAAAGTACAAAACAATGTAATAATAAATAGAAATTCAAAACATAAACATAAACAAAAAACAACAGAAATCATATGCACATATGTATACATATAATAGAAAAACATAAAATAAAATGTTTAAAAACTGTTTTAATGTGATGACGAACGTTAACATGAAAAATCACTAAGCTATAATATGCTGCCATCACCACTTTCCTCTGTTGTGGCCATATAACGAAACATCGTGGTCCGTAAATCGAAAAAGTACCATAACAGGGTGTCTACTACTTTTGAGCAAGTCAATTTCATGACTTTTCATGACATTTCATGACCTTAAAAATAAAATTTCATGACCATTGAAGTACATACTAGTTTAAATGAAATTAGTCTCCCCCCCCCCCCGGCTCGTCTTTAAACAATATTCACCTTATTATTTAAGTTCTTATCAGGAAAACCTTATTTTTAAAAAGTTGGGATTACAACCATGCAATACCTACTAGTCTTATTACTGTTATAAAAATTCCAGATATGATTGTGACTCAAACACCCATGGAATTCATTGATGCAATGTAAAACACCTTGAAAGTGAATGATGCAAAAATTAATCATTCTCATACTTGTTACAGTTACTACAGAAACCCTATTAAAGTAAATAATATTTAAATAACAATTTTTCATTAATTCTACACTGATACAATTGTAAAATAGCTGTATCAATGTTTAATTTGAGTTAATTTTTGCTTAAATTGAGGAACTTTCCTAAATTGCTCTGAAAACATCAAGATGAAGAACAACTCAAACTGGACTGAGCCTCCCCGATATTTCACTATTTTTTAACTAAAAATAATATAAAATTTACTAAAATTACATAATATTTAATAATAATATTAAGAAATTATAAAATTTAATATTATATAATCTAAAAGTCCATGCACAATCTTGTGTAATGCATTTCAGTAAATTTATAAAACAATTCGGAGCAAAAAAATTGAAATTAAGACAGTAAATAAAAATTTAAAAATTTGAATTTTTATTCAAAAATTAAATTTTGAATAAGTATGCAGTTTTAAAAAATTTTACATTTAAAAATGTACTTTTATTTCGATGTTAAAATGCAATACAGTAAACTCCAGAATTTCGGGGGGGGGATCCTGCCCGTCGAGCTTCACCCCCCCCCCAAGGCTACGGTCCTGGGCGGAGGAATAGCGCCCTTTACACGTACGTTCTTTTCCGCGTGAAACCACGATTCCGCGCGATTGAGTGCACGTGTGAAGGTGTCGGAGAGGAAGGGAAAGCTGCTTTGGAGCGTACTCCAAATTTTCCCGCGCGCAATCCCGTACGCTCCAAGCATTCCAAGAGCGTACGTGTAAAGGGCGCTAAACGTACGCTCTTTTGCGAGTGCTTGGAGCGTGAGAGCAATCCCATACGCTCCAAGCACTCGCGAAAGAACGTACGTGTAAAGGGCGCTAATATCTCTGGTGGAAGAGAGCTTCATAATTGAATGCATCGCCCGTTACGTCATTGGCGGGAGAAAGCTTCGCCTTCGCCCGTTACATAACGTATACTCGGCGGGAAATCTGCATATATCGGACATAGTCTGTTACGTGGGGAGAGAGAATACCTCGAGCGCAAATAATGACAAGAAGCCAAAATCTAAACGGTAATACTCGAGTTCACTGAAAGAAAAACCGATCTGAACTACACTTCTCTATTCAGGATCGACGTAAAAATTGAAGCTCTATTCTTATTTTTTTTTTTTAAATGTGTTTTTCCGCTGTCCAACTTCTCTCTCTTGTTAGCATTGTGCACCACTTGTTCGTGTTAATTTTAATGCTTTACCATATGTCTACTTCCGCTGTGTGTTTCTTATCTCCTCGTATTTTCGTCGCCTGAGGAGTAGCCCCACATGACGACGTATATTCTCCTTTCTGTGAAGGGGAGAAAGAGCGTTCGTTCCCGCAGTGGGGAAGAATACAATGCATTTTCCCGCGGGAACTCTTGTTATCTCTCTTCCGATGTGGCGTCACAAAGTAGGCAAAAATTGATCTTAGTGTTTTTGTACCAGTTAGGAGCATATTTTCTATTCTACATTATATCGATAAAAAAATTTTTAAATTGAAAAAATTCGTGACCTTTTCTTTCAATTTCGTTACTTTTCATGACTTTTCGTGACCGTTTTCCCATTTCGTGACTTTTCGTTACTTTTCATTACTTTTCATGTTAGTAGACACCCTGCATAATTAAAAAATGCCGTAATAGTGAAATGCTGTATAAAGAGCGGCCACATAGCGAGGTATAGGTGTACTGATGAAACCAAATTATGACTGATAAAAGAAATTTTACTTTCTTAACATTGTTTTCTGACCATAAAAAGCATTGCAATTACAGATGAAATACAAACGTTACATGCTGTGGAGAACCATTCTGAACTGACTATTGAACAAAGAAATGAGATCTAGGGGAGGGGGGCACTAACCCGATAAAATCAATCTCTATCATGAAGGTATAGATTAAAATGTTTTTCAATCTCGTGAGAAAATATCTGTTCTTATATTACTTATTACAACAAACAAATACAGTGAGTCGCACTAATCTACACTGCTTTTTATTAAAACTACCCTGAATCAAAAATGAAGAAAAATGGGTAGAATAATTAAAAAAAAGTTTAATTACCCTATCGTAATTCAAAGCATTATTTGTGCTCAAACTTTTTAACTTAAAAGTTTCCAGAAAAATTTGTATATAAGTCATTTAATGTCAATAATGCACACTTCCAGCATATTCAAAAGAAATCACGGACCCAGTTTTCCTCTTCATTTATAGGCTCCTCAGCATAACCTAGCAAATAAATTCATTAAAGACTAGAGATTCTTATGAGTGGAATTTCTGACAAAAACAAAACATGATGGAAAAAAAATAAATGTCCAATGAACAGAATGCAAATATTCATGCTAAGACCCCATTCTGTCACTAGCTGAAAAATCTGTGAAGAAATGTTACAATAGGACTTGCATTCATTGTGGTATAGAGATGATAAAAAAATCAAGTTCAACGCTTTTCACAATTAGATCACCAAAATTCTATGTTTATGATAATAGAAACATGTACAGGAAGTAATGATAGTACAGTGGAACCTCGAATGATTGTTCCCCAAATCATCGTTTTCCCGTATGTGTTCATTATTTTATCTAGTCCCGATGATACTATATCTTTGTTATATTCCCACATCTATAGTTTTCCCTCATTTATCATTCATTGAAATAGGTCTCTTCTAAAACAATGGATCAATGTTCCATGGTACATTGCAGATTCACATTACCTCTCAGGGTACTTGGATCTGGTTTTTTGAGATCATCTTCATCTAGCAAATCATCTTCATTAATTAATTCAACATTTTCATCCAAAACATCATCAGCAGACAGCATCCAAACTTTAGCTGCATTTGGATCAACTTTAGATGACGCTGAAAAGATTAATAACTCATAAATTGTTAATACATGAGAACTGTTAATATTTCAAGGCATCTGTTGGTAATAAAATTTAAAGTAAAATAAAATGAGGGGAACAATAACAAAGTTACTACGATCAACTTTATGGTGAAAAAGTTGTACCATTGTATGTTCACGTGTAATCACCACAAAAGATAAGGCAGAGAAAGAATTCTAAAAATTGTAAGAGAAGTTCTTTGCCTTTCACTGTTACGACAAAAGCATGGAAATAGCAGAACAGATTATGCATTAACAAAACTGAGGCAATAGCATCTGAAACTAAACAAGATGTTTTCACATAGTACAAGAATCATTATACCAGACAGGAATGACACAGCAGAATGTAAAAGATTGATCTTATTTCATATAAAGAGAGAGGAAAGCATAATTCTTATTAAAATTAGTGTATAATTCAAATTTGGTAGAGGCTCTCCAATTCTTTTAACACAAAAATTGTTAAAACCATTATAATTACCAATAGCTGCAAGAAAAAACAAAATCCTAGAGAGCAAGATTTTAGCAAGGTTTTCTATGTTGACACAAAATGAGTTAAAAAATTACCAAACATCGGATGTCAGATTACGAAATGTCAGATTTATTAAAAATCATTGGATATATAAAATATATAAAAATGCACCTTAGCATGACAAAATTTGGATGTAACCAAATTTACATAAAACTTACACATATAACTTAAAACATATAACTTAAAACTTATAACATAAAACTTTTAAAATAAAAGATCTAGTGAAAGGCTTAAGATCTGAACACGGGAAGAACTAAAATTAAACAGATGTTATAAAAGAAATTCAAGGATTTTTTTTTTTTTGGACTGCACATCAATCAAATATAATTTTTTAGTTTCACTTACTTTTAGGCGAAAATTTCATATTGCAGAGACAGGAAAAAAAAAACACTTATTTATTTATTTTTAGAACAAATATTTATAACAAATAATGTAAAACAGAAAGTTAAAATAACAGAAGGCTTAAGAGGAATAAACAGGGGTTTAACTACATTTTTTAAAAGAAAAGTTTAAGTTTCAAAGTTCATCACAACAAAATGTTTACAATTTCCCGGAATATACCAATAAAAACATTTTAAATGACCATATTGGGGCGGTGTTATAAATTATTTTGAAACTACCAATATCCCTTTATTCTCTAAAGTGCCATTTACATGTGCCAAAATCCCGGGTCAAAGCAGGGATGTTTCTTGCTTTTTGACTCCTCTTCCCTACGGTAGGGAAAAATGCAGCGTGGAACTTCACCACTGCTTCGAATTAGGATTAAACCCGCTAATTACCCATGATGCAAAGCAGGAAGTTAGTAATAAACAAACATGGCAGATTTGAACATGGGCAAAACCTTGAATATTAACCCCTTAACGATCGCATAAATTTCAAGAATACAGTAAAAAAGTGCCTATTTTTTTCTGGAGGATTTCATTTATTTCTTGATCTGCCACATCTAATTTTTAAAAATACCCATCCCCAATTACATTATAAATAGACTGGTACTGCCATCTGGTATATAAAATAAGGAATAAAATTTCTTCTGGGTAAATGAAATGGACTGTTTTTAATCTTTTTGGTGTGTTACTTTTGAACACACTGGAAATATCACAGAGAGCGAAACATCACCCCGTAATTTTGACGGGAGCGAGAAGGATGGGGTTAAAGTGAGAATGTTGACATTTAAAAAAAAAAAAAATTAGGGGCAAAACATTTAATTTTTAAAAACAGTTTATTATAAGTTTGCACATATTACACATTGGAAAACTATTACTGTATATTATATTCTTTTGTTCATGCTTTTATAAAAAATATATTAGGCAAGACATGTTAAAAAAATATTTAACTCTATCAGAAAAATATTACTCTAAATCATATGTTGATACTTTTTGAAGCTATTTAATCTTTTACAAACAGCATAAAACTTATTATTGATGAAAAGAGATTCATTTGCATTAATTATGTTAATTTTTTCATAGCTTTTTAGCACTTAAATGAAAATACAACATTTTCATTTAAAGTGCTATGGTAAAATTAATAAATTTAATAAGTATAATCAATAATTAAACGTAACATTAAAATTTATTTATAAATTATTTTAGAATTCACAGATAAAAATAAATTTATAAATATTTATGATTTTTTTATTTATACATGACTAAAAATTACTGAATCAAAATTACATTTTGATTTTATAAAAGGATTTATTAAAACAATAAGTATCTTACAATTAATCTTATAATTTAAAAAAAATGTACCTGCCAATTCAAAAATTTTCTTTCCAGTCTTTATTACTCCAGGAATTTAAAACAACTTCTTCCAAACAGAGCTTCGTAATTTTGCCCACATTCTTTGTTGTGGAAAAACTAAATTTAGCGATGAAGCCATAGATCGTACGATTATATATAATATCCGCGTCAATCTTCTAGTTCTTATATTCCTTTTTTCCAATCTATTGTTAAAATTTATTTTTAAAAACAACAGAAAAAATCGTAAACATTCCACGATTATCAACAGCGACAGAAATTTAATTTAAATAATAAATAAACAAGGAATGTGGTATATGATGATCACTTCCACCGAATCACGTGATAGCCTTTACTTCCGGTAAGTGTGGGTAAAAGCAGGCCAAAAATGTTGTCCTGTGTAAACCATTGGCGGCTCCAGGAATGGGGGGGGGGAGAGCAGTAGGGGCAATTACCGCTCCAAAAAAAGCCTGGCGTATTTTTTTTTCGTAGCCAAAAATTATATAATTGTAGACCTAATACTAAATGAGTTTAAATTTAAAATCAGACGATGTTCATTTCTTATGACCATGTTTTTATATATAATAAATATATATATATATTTATTTTTTACATTATATATATATATATATAACCCTAAGAGCCGACGTTGCCCCCCCCCCCCCCCCCAAAAAAAAAAAAAAAAACAACTCTGGACTGGAGCCGTCCCTGGTGTAAACGAACCTCAAAGGATTCCCCTGTTAGCTTAAAAGTTTCATATAATTTTAACGAACCTGCAATACATGTTGATTCTATAAATACCCATTCATCACTAAATAAAAAAAAATTCCTTTATCAATATTTATCTATTTTAACTTTCAATTAAATACAGAAAAATGAAAATTTTAAATATCCCTAAGTTTTCTTATATTTATAACTCATGAATTCTTCAGCTGCTTCCTGCAGAACAACCCTTCTAAATGTGCTAATTTTTTGAGAGTTTGTGAAGAAAGAAAAAAAAGTTTAAGTGAAAAATAATACATACATTTTTTAGGAGTGGACAACGGTATTGAAGATCCAACTTCAAAGTTTGGTTTATTTGCCCTAATTTCAATTAATGATATGTCTTCTTCATGATGTTGAAAATGCTTTTCATATTCTTCTACATTTCCTTTAGAAACAGGTAATGTCTCAGGCTGGAAAAGATATATCACATTTAAGTAAAAATTTCTCTCAATATATAAATACAATAAATATTACACAACCGCTAACTCATAAGACTAAAATTATATATTAAACTACAAAATTCAAAACCTTTTAAATTTTCTATGTGAAATTTTCTCATAATTTAATAGAAATTAATTTTTTGGTTAGAAAACCTTAAATAAATAAAAGAGAACAATTTAAACCTTTATTTATTGAATTTTTAATTTTCTGTTATTATCAAACATATTTTTACAAAACCAAAATAGTAAAATTATATTTAACTTCAAAGAGTGATTTCACATCACTATGCAAAAATACTGAAGTTAAAATACATTCAAGCTAAACATAAATCCTGTATTGTGAAGGCCATGAAATGTTAGTTTGAGATGAAAGGTTTTTCCAAATTCAATTAGCATATTAAGTTCAATAACCGAAATTAAATTTTCCTGTACATTATTTGAGTTTTAGAGATTTGTTCCTATCTAGAAAGTCTATTTAAATCAAATTAACTTTTTTTCTTTTAGTTATACAGTTGTAGTATAAACTTTATCCTATTCCAAAGTTAATATATTTTAGAGGACTAAATATTCTACATAAATCCCAATTTTTACAATTAGTTATTCAGGAACTGAGAATATTTTATTATTAAATACTAAAAGATTTTATATCTCTATATGGAAAACAAAACTTCTATGATGTTTAAAAATAAACAAAAAACTAAAGACATGAGTGCAAGACCTGCAGCTGCAGCTGAAAGGTTTTTCTCATAGGCTACCAAGATAGCTGTAGCCCTGCAGTATGTGAAAGTATTTACCGCACACTGCCAGCTGAAAAAACAAAAATTTTACATTTGGTTCTTTTGCACTATTCTAAAGCCAAAAAAACCACTAATCACATATATCATTGTTAAATTTATCTTAAGTAAATCTCAAATATTACCTCCAACCCAGTAATTATAACTACATAAATGATAATGCATATTTTAGGGAATCCTTTTATTACAATCTTAGTGGAGAGATCATTCTATTATTTTTACCATTATAATATATGTTAATTTAAATAGTATGAAATGTTGACAGGCAAAATATTGACGAGAAATGAAATAACTATAACAGGAATACATTTCAAATTATTTTTTAAACCTGAATCTCGGATGAGAAATAGGTATAAGACGGAAACAACCATTTCATCATAATTAAAAATAAATAAATATGAGGGTTGTAAATAAAGTAGTGGCAATGTCACCCAGAAAGTCGTATAACATCGGGCATGTTCAAACAGGATATCTGAGGAGTGAGGTGGAGCTTTAGTCAATGTGTAGATTACATAAAACTGTAGTCCAGCAGAAGGGGTAGTTGCTGCGTGATGTTGAAGTAGACAGTGTGGTCTCTACCACTCTAAATCATGTTTACAAAAAGTGATCAGCGGTCAGAGATTAAAATCAAGGTTGCCCGTGGCTACAGCACCATCTGCACCCAGGAGTTGTTGGAACACCCTCCGTACTCCCCTGACACAACCTCTTTCCTAATTTGAAAGAACCTCATTGTGGTATCAGATTTTCCTGACGTGCCGTCTGTGATCCAAGCATTAGGGCACTCTGTTGCTGACATCAACACACACCTTGCCAACGGTATCCTACGGACTCCTGACATCTGGCAAAAGGTTCATGATTTTGCTGGTGATTATATTGAAGGAATGTAACATAATTTTGTTTGTACGTACATTAAAAAAAGTTTTCTGGGTATTTTGCCATTACTTTATTTACAACCCTTGTAAATAAAGTCACTTACTTGGCTAACATTTATAAAACCAGATAATTTAAGAGCAGAGGCTAGTTTAGAAGCAGTTCTGTAGGTTGGAATATTGTCTGAAAAAGAAACAAAATCTATGTAAGCATAGTACTATTTTGTTTACTTAAGGATGCAGAAAGTTCTAAAAGTGTGTACCAAACAAAAATTTAAGAGAGGAAAGGTTTCTATCTGGTATATGTATCTGAACTTCTACAAACAAGTCTCACAAGAATTAATATTGGTATAATTTACTATAGTGTAAAGAGAAGGCAAATGCACCAAATCTGGTAACAAGCAAATAAAATAAGATTTACCTTACATATTATTCCAACAGTAATTCTACAAATATCTTTCTAAATATCAAATGCTTGATAGATGCACCTGATTATGCTTCAAACTTTTAGGGGCTTTCCAATCATACAGACTTGTTGTCAACTGCTCGGCAAAGTGAGGCAAGGAAAATGGATTTGATCCCTAAAACATCTACTTACAAATTACAGATGCAATCATCGCAACGTGGCATTACTAACAAAACAACTCTAAGTGCATGCAACAAGTTGACAGAAATGTACATGAAAATGAAATTTAAAGGTTATTTAGAGATTTATTTTCTGATGTAGCTCAGCCCTTTTCTTATATAAACTTAGACACATACCAGTAATTGGTTGAACACATGTATAGAAGAATTGAGGCAGTCATTACAACTAAAGGTGGTTCAACAATGTACTGATTTTTTTTAATACCATCTTTCTTTTTCAACATGTGTCCTATTACATTCAGTTAATATATAGCATATTTAAAATACTACATACTGAGTATTTGAAAGAAAATCAAGAATTTTTTCTAAAGGCAAGAAATAAAATAAGGGAACAATATCAAACACTTTTCAGGTCCTTATACGCGAACAGCATCAATAAAAATATATATTCAGGAATCAACTTATTTACTTTTATCTCCATCAATTTCATACTTATTAGTAAGAAAAATAGTAATGCAGACATACATACACGTGAAATTTGTAAGTATGAAAATACTACTGCACATATATTCCAAATTAGTTAGTATGAAAATTGTTAATATTATTAGTATGAAAAGTACATATGTACATAATTTCAAATCTATTAATATGAAAAATACGATGTGCTTCTCTTCATAAATTTCATATAAAGTAAATGCTATGGAAGTATAAAGAATTTATATTATTTTAGGTAATGTTAGAAGATAAGAGGTGTAAAGTAAGAAAACAAGCATTGTGCAAAAGGAATACACACACACGTTACCCTGTGCAGACACAGATTCTCGAATAATCACAGTTCCACCAGGTTTCAGTATCCTGGCAATTTCAGCAAACAATTCAGCAGGATGAAATGTTAATGTTGGTGTGAGTGTTCCACAATATATAGTATCAAATGATGAACTTGCATGATCAGCTGAAAAAAAAAAATTTAAATAAAAGAAGTCCATTTTGAATACACAAATATTTGATACAGTGGAGTCAATACAGTGGTCTTGATAATCCAAAAATTTTTCCTGTTTACTTAAGTTCCCTGTCAGTTCTCATTTCTTACTTGACTTTCGACTTATGCAGGCATTCTGTAACATAACTGGTAGCATAGAAAACTTTTTAGAATGAAACTGACAACTGTTGATTCTTATTTTTTGTAGTAAGTACAGAAATTCAGTTTTTAATTCAAAGCATGAGCAATCAATCCAATTATTAATTACATTATGTAGTTTACACCTGATAAATTTCTAAACTTTGAAATAATTTTCTAATGTATAGCATTATTTGAATATAAAGTAATCACATGTGATCCCATAAAACACATCAGTGCTTGTTAATAAAAGTGTTCAGCCCATCATAAACTATTTCATTTTTTGATATCATTAACAATAATTTCCTTCTGAAATTCCAAAACATGCTTATTTGACAGGTTAACCAAAAATTATCATCATTAATATCTTCATTAAATATTTGAGAATTTTTTTTATTACATTTCAGTAAAAACAAATATTACTTAAAAAGAAAAGTAATGATCATGCATAAAATGTGATTGCTTAGCAGAAAATCAATCCAACCAAATAATTTTATGATGTAGTGAAGTTTGTCTTTAAATATATGCATTAATAAGTTTACAATGTAAAACTACAAAAATGATTCTTTACAAGAAAAAAAGGAGATACTTTTGTTTAGAAATAATTCTACTATGCTATAGGAAAACAGAATTAAGGACCATATAACACTAAAATTGCAAAACAATTAAAGGAAGAATGACCTTAAAATAGTTTTTTCTTTCTTCCTTATCAATAAAAGGTCATTTTTGATATATACATTATACTAATATGCACATTTTCTAACTTTTAGAAGGTGGCTTTAGCTCTTGCCCTGACTAGGTACCTGAAAGCAAAAAATGAATAAAAAAGATGGAATATAAAGGTTTAAAATTCAGCTGCTTTAAAATGTTTAATATTTTATATTGTGAGACAAATGTTAATAAAATGTGTTAAATGGGTGTTTACATCCCCCTCCTTTTTTTTGGTCTCCTTGAGACCAAATCTAAAGAGAGTAAAAGAGACATAATTTAAAACTAGTAAAACAAGATCTTTCTAAGACTCAATTAAAATTTTGGCCACTTTGATGATTATAGGTGTCTTGTTTCGATAAAATTTTAATGACTTCCTAGAAATGCAAATTTCTATTAATAATAATTTTACATACCAATTTCTTTTGGAAATATGTGGTTTATTCAATTTTAAATACTTTTCATATCAAAATACTTACAGACTATTAATCTTTCAAAATTTTCAACTGCTACCAATTTTTCATCTTTTACAGCTTCCTGGAGATTTTTTACAACTTCCATTAAATGCTCTTTTGTAACATAGGAGGCCCAAAGTAGGAGGACTTTCTGCCCAGGAGTTGGAGAAGCTTCCATTCTAAGAAAATAAGATACATATATAAATCAATACAAATGAAAGTAAACAAGTAAACAATGTATTATAAAATAAAATATTTGGTAATTAACTAAAGAACACAAGGACAAACAGAATGCCACAAATAAAATCTTAAGTTATGTCTTAATAGATAAAACTAATTTTGACATGACAAACATTTAACAAATATGGTGAGAGTATGACCTTCACAATTATGTTACTAAGCAACAATAACATACCTATTTTGACATTGAAATTCCATTTGCCAGAATTAAGAGTTGAATAAAAATGTTACTTGACTTTCAAGAAATATTTTTTTACTATTAACAGCAACTTTTTATGCCATAAAATTACATGTTACTGATGCATAACAAAGGAAGTTTATTAATATTACGAATACCTATTTTCTAGATTGTCACTCTCATTTAATATCAAAATAATTTAATGGATAGGCATACTGCGGTTTCAGAATTGAAAAAAAAAAATGAAGCAAACGAACATAGATAAGAAAATAATAATCTCGACATAAACACTAATCGAATGGGTTTGTAAGTAGGCAGAATACGAGGAGCAAATCTTATATTTGTACATAACATATATCCAACAGAGTTTATGTTAGATACTATGGAGATACTACAGTTACAAGGTTTAAAAAGAGACACAAATGAATAATTATTAACCAGATAAAATATATTCAACCATGGTTTGAAACTAGAAGGAGATAAATGATTTAGAACACAAACAATAAACAAACCTTTACCTTATTAATTATCCCTTTAAACTAAAAGTTTAAAAACTTGCAGCGATTAACCAATCCCATTGATTTCTCCCGAATTTCAGAAAACACGAATAAATAAAAAAAAGTTTACTGAAGATTAGATAACGCTTGTGAAATGAATATGAGTAAACAACTAACTAGAGTGTAAGCAATCAATGCTAAACATTATAAGCAGCACACAAATCGTTTATTAAAAATTACTTACGTGTCTTCAATGCAGTTATTAGCTCACAGCACTAAAACTTCTAGGCTTTTTGGGAAGATAGTTCAAGCTTAGAAATTGGATAAAATCTCACAGTCACTAAATCCAAACTTTCGTAATTAAAGTCAAACTAATCGAACTGCTCAACTACATGCGGTTGCATCATGGAAAATAGACCATGGGTTGCATCATTTTTACTCAAATCACACTTAAGCTTAATGGTTTTTGCAAATGGTTTTTGAAATACCAAACTGAATTTCAATTTTAAGACGTGTAATAAATCTTATAAAAATAAAAAGCCTTCATCTTCGGCACAATCGTATTTTTTTTTCTTTAACGGAAATAAATTTTATAAATTATTTTCTTCACTTCAACCGCACTAATTTCGTTGACCAGACGACACAAAAAATTTGTTTCAAAACTATTGAAACAAATTGTTCTGCTTTATTTACACATTAGCCAAAATTAATAGTCTGGAACATTAATTTACTTTTGTTATTTTCTAAACAGTAAATTGACATTAATTTTCTCTAAATATGTTAAATAACTGGAGTTGCATTGTCGTTACTTGTCCAACAGTGTCCTCCGTTGTTTCTACTGAAAAAGGTTTTATCATATTCTTTGATTGGAAATAATATACATCACTATTAAATGGTTTAGAAGAATTTCTGTTTAGGGCTCTTTAAGATTTTGAAACATGACTATGAGACTCTAATTTTCACGTTATTTGAAAGTAAATTTGGGTAATTTGGACCTATTATGGATTTCGTTTTATCCTAATGTAATAAAGATTCCTTTTGACTTGGGGCATATTACCCATGTAATGAATAAATGTAAACATTTCATAATTATGTGTAGAAAAACCCTATTCAATACTCAAATTGCTGTCAATATGTCAGACTTCTAGCAATACTTTTTACTAATCAATCATCTAAAAAAAGTTCCATTTATTTAAAGAAATGATTTCTAAATAATAAATATCTTGCTACCATGCTTTCTAGAAGACTAGTCTTACATAATAAAAATTATACAAACTAAATAAAAATTGACAGAAATGCCACAGTCAGAAGATTTCAGTTCATATGCTATCATCATGAGTTACAGTTTATGAGCTAACAAAAATTATGCTAAAGGAAACTGAAATTTACATATTTAAAAAATATATATATGGGAGAAATGTTGAAAATGTAATCATTCTTTTTGCTGTACATTCCCAATGCATTGCAGTTATCATAGGGAAAAATAGTTGAGCAGAATCAGGCCACAGCGAATCAGAATATCTGAGATGATAGCAATATGTAAACACTTTTGATGGTTTGATGTTTTTTTAGAAATATTTCATTAAAAAATGCTTGTCAACATCACATTTAATCGCATTTGTTAAAATATCAAGTTGAAACTTCACCATGTTGGACATGGGGAAATTTGAAGTAGAACAACTCTATAGCATTTCATCAAGTTTAATCAATTCTGTTTAGTCTGAGTTTAATCTATTCTGTTCTAGATAAGACTACTGTCTAGCACACTTATCATTAAACCTTGCAAATGAGAGAATTTGTTCCATCATACTAGGACTTCTTTTCTTATAGCAATGAGTTATGCTAGTCTTTTCAATGACTTCCTATTTAATCTATCAACAAAAAATCTAAAATTAGCTTAGCTTTTCAAATTTTATCTTAGTTTAATCTATGGATATTTGTCTGTTGAAACTATTATCTTCTACAGAATTAACAAAACAGATTTGAGAAAACAAAGGTATGAACTAGAAAGAAAAAGTTTAGAGTTTACTTGTAATCAAAATAGTAAAGATCATTTGATTTATTACCTAATCTAGAAAACACTGACAAAGAAAATTATTGATTTCCCTCAGTTGATTAAATAATATACAATTCTGTAAATTCACCACATAACTGCCTAATTCTGTTGATTTAGTCATTCATAGTTTACTTACCATGGAAGGGTCATAATTTTCAATCCTGTTGAAATATATTAACTTGCATTGTGCTGTTTCCTTGGCATAATCATATTCAGCCATTTAGTGCTAAATCAGTGTTAATGTTTCCTTCCAGCATTTCCTAATGGGGTGCAAGGCTCGTATGCTAAAATATATATCCATGTAGATCAAATAAATATGTTGATTCAGATGGTGCTTGGTAATAAGAGAGACAAGCTAGTGATATTTTTTTCTTTTTTGATAAAGAAATAGAAGGAAAAATAGGTTAAAATGGGAATTGCTTCTCTGATAAAATAATTTAAAGCAGAAATTAAGTTTGGTTTTTGTGACAAATAATTTGGAAGTAAGACTAGGCAGAAATTTTTTTTTTTTTTTTTATTGATTACTGTACATGTTATATTTTTGTTGTTGTTTTTGTACTGATCATTTATTCTGAAGTTTGTTTAATGATGTATCAAAAAGATAAGGAATAAAGTGATCTTATTGAAGAGTTTAATAAAGCATCATAATGCTTGTTATGAGAAGAAAAAAATATATGCTTGTTATTTTGCAGTGAAAAGTAATGTACCAGAACAGGCTGTGAGGATTTAAAATACTTTTCAGAAAGAGTTTAAAAACCCATATTAAGTAACTGAACACCAAAGTTAAATAAAAATGATACTGAAAGTTGCATGAGGAGGAAAAAAAGTACAAGTAAAATTAATACAAAATTCCCTTAGAATGAATGCAAAATTTCTGCATAAGTAAAAATAAGCAATTTATGCCCCTGAATTTTCTTGATGTTTACTGCTGAATGTTTACAAAATAAATTCCAGGAAAACTTATCCTTAAAAATGCTTCAAATTGAAAGGAAGAAAAATATTTTCCATTCTTTACAGTTTACCTCAGTTCCTGAGTTAAAAAAAAAAATTCCCAATTGTAAAAAAGTTGTTAACATGCTATTTAAAATAGAATTTTTAAGCACCTTCAACATATATTGATTGGCTGAAAAACTCTAATCTAATATTCACTTTTCTATCTGCTGTAAAATCTATTATATATATTTTTAGGTCCTACCTCTGAAAATTGGATCAGACAACCATAGCATGTAAATAACTTCAGGTTGGCTTCATTAAACTATTACTAAGTTGAGATTAATTAAAAAATAATTCTTTATGTGTTTTGGTTTAAAAATTTTTTATTCATTTACACATTCAAATTAAATTGCTATGTATTAAACATTTTATTTTATCAGGAGAATGCTAAATTTAACTTCAAACTAAAATAACTTCGTAGTATAAAAGTATATAAATTTGTGTTTTACAAAACTTGTAGAAAACTACTGTTAGAGATCTTGAAGGTTAGAATCATATACAGCAGATTCAAATCCGATGTATGTAGCATTTTAGCAGTAAGTTACCTCTGTTAGAAACTGTGCTCTTTTTTTTTTTAATTATTATTTCATACAACTGTTAACTGTAAGCATATTTTTTCTATAATTTTAATGTATTTTAGTGTTTATTTAGACCTTGAAGGATATATCTACGTATATATATTTAATAGAAATAAATTACCTCAAGAAAAAAGGAAGAATACCTGAAACTTTATGTGTATTAACTATTGAGGACCCAGCCAAGAATCTTGGTAGTGGAGCAGCCACCCTTAATGCACTGCTTGTAGCTACAGAACATTTAAGTGTAAAGCAGAATTACATGGTACGTTTCATTTAAATAAATTTTGTCTAGAAGCATTTATAACATGTCATTAAAGAACTAATTTCTTATTTTCATTTTAAATGGTAAATTTTTAGCACTTTTAATTTAAGATTATAGCATTTGGTTAGTTCAGTGAGATATATTGAAAAGAAAATGTGCAAGTTGAATAAAAATAAAAATATGGGAATACATTTTTCAGGATAATGAATGATTCATGTAACTGCTTTGAAAAAGGGTTGCTACAAAGTTTGAAAACATTTTCATGCAATTTTTTTCTTTTCATTTTTACTTTTTTTTTACTATCAGCAGTGGAGTAGAACATACAAGAAAAAATAAAAACACATAAGCCTCCCTTAATGAAAATTCATAGTTTTTTTCTTAAAATTATGGTTGATTTTTATGATATATCTTGAGCCCTCTTTATACTATGGAATCCCTTAGAATGAATGATAGTTGATAGTTAAATCAGTTCACCAATGTTAACAGTGGCACACCCAGGGGGGGGGGGGGGGGCAAGGGGCCCTGCCCCCCCAAAAGAAATAGAAATTGCATTATGAATATTGATTTTGTATTTTAAATATTGTTATCTGTTCATCTTGCCCCCCCCCCCCCCAAGAATAAATCCTGGGTGCCACTGAATGTTAATGTGATAAAATTCTGTCAGTGAGTTATTTTAGCATTAATTGTGATATGTATTACATTCACCCAGAAAGTTCTATGATTTAACAAAGTTCAAGGACAATAAATTTATGAAATGAAAATTTAATGACATTTGTACAAACTCTAAGGAAGCTACCATGCTAGATAATGAAAAAATTGCAGTGTCTCATCAAAACATCACTTATGTTGCATTGTCAAAGTAGAAAAAACAAATTATGTCAAATGGGTTATTTATTTTGTGCCATTTATTACTTTTTAAAGATTATTTAATGTTGTTTGCTGTTTCTTATTATATCCATTTCTCTGTTTCAGGTAGTTTCATCAGATGTGTTGAATGAAGCTAGAATTTTGATCCTACATAATGTTAGTATCTATAAATAGCTTTTCTTTGAAACTATTTTCATCCGAACTGAAAAAAATGAAGTTAAGATTTTGTTGTGACATTTTTGTTAGTTATTGAATAGTAAACTAAGCAGCTTTATGTCCTCTTTTTTTTATGTTTGTTTTTCTCATGGTTTGCTATATATTAGTGGACAGTGAGATTGATTTTTCATGTGTAGAAAAATCTTCAAGTAAGGTTAAAGTATTAAAAAGTATAATTATAGTGAATAATACTCTGCTTCCAGAAAGTGATGTCAAAGGGCTTTCTTTAATTACCCTACCTAAAAGCAAAATAAAAGCATCAGAGTTTGTGGAAAAGGTATAAATAAAAAAATAATAAAATTCTTTACTTGCTTAGAATATGATTTTTTCTCAAGTTTTTAAGGCACCCAAAATGTTCTCCTTTATATCAGGATTATATTTGGAGGCCAATCAGCCTCATAATTCCCCTATAGTCTATTATTGCATATCTATTTTCATATACCTGTCGTGTTAAACTGAATAAAGCACTTGGTGTTCTCAGCTAGTGTTGAAAATAAAATTTAGAAAATAAAAAGAATTAATCACAAGTTTAAAACTGTAGACACACCTGACAACCCCCCCCCCCCCCAAAAAAAAAAAAAAAAATTAAAAAAAAATTTTATATTTAATAACCATGTATTACACCATGAGTTTTGTTTGCATGAAAACAAATTGAGCCTTTTTTTTTTTTTTTTTTTTTTTAATAAGACGTGTATTTATTTCAATTTGATCAGCTGTGTAGCTCTTTGTATTGAAAAAAAAACAAAGAATCAAAAAGTTATAAAATTTTAACTCTCTTCCTTTTTTTTCATGTAATAAAGGGTTAAATTGGAGCATTGTTTGTCTTAAAGTGTAATATCCAAACTATATTTGTAATTTAAGTTGGGAACATTGTGTTTAAGTTCTATAATGCTGTTGCTAAACCTCTAGAATGGTCAGATAAAACTAATTGTATTGATTCTAAAGCAGCAATTCAACACACATTTTCTGTAAGATGTGTGCAATTTTGTATATCTGGCTTCAACATCGACTTATATTATATTCTTACATTTTTCTCTGGTTATATTATTTATCTATTTATGATTTTCAAATAGCAAAAATATATCAAGGATAAATGTTGAAATTGGAGCAAAAAGACCCTGAAAAATCTTTAAAGATTTTTTTTACGTGTAAGAACCTATGTATGTAATATTATAATTATTATATTACAGGGCCCATCTGAATACTTTTGTTAATAAGATCTATGTTGGCATAGCAGTTCTGTATATGTGAAAACATTCAAGTTAATGCATGTTAATTTTTATTATAGGGAAGAAATTACATATATAGCTGTACTGAAAAAGCTTTTATAACTTTACCTCTAGAATATCTGCCTAATAGTGACATTAATAAATCATATGCTAGTGGAATTGTCAGTAATCTGGAATCAGCACTGCTGTTAGTTGATGAAGTAAGGATTTTTTGTTGTTGTTGTATTTGTTATAAACTGTTTAAAAATTTTGACCTGTTCGAATTTTATATTGCTTATTTTTTAAATTTATAAAAAGCTTTTTCCCCTTAAAGTATATAGTGTGTTAACATGACATTGCATAAATATTTTAACATAGGAATACGTTCCTCAATAACGGTCCCCCGGAAAGAAAAAAATTGTCTTGCGTCGCGAGTTATAATTTTGGCAGCATGCCAAACCCAGTGGCAGTAAACAGTTAAACAGAAAAGTACCAAAATGCGTTTAAGAAAAAAAAAAAAAAGAAAAGAGGTAAGCAAACGATAAATAATCCTACGTTAATAACCCGCGATAGCTTCATTAAAAGGGACTACCTGAAATATTTCTTTTATCAGTCCAATGTACAAAAACAAAAATTCTTTTATTAATATAGATTATATAATTGCAAGGTCATGGAAAGTTTCTTCAAAACACCTTGAGTGTAAAAGCAAAACTTTTCCTGAATATTATTTTACTGTTTATTTAGTACAAAAATGACTAATACTAATTTCCTTTGAGTAATATTAAATATTCTCTAGTTTTATAATTTTTCAAGTTTTATTTAATTTTAAAAATGTCTTGGATTTAGTATCAATTTTTCAAATATTAAATTTATGCAAAATATTAACATGAATTAATTATTTATTTATAGAAAAATGTAAGGAAGGACATTTTGTATTTATTTGATAGCATTTATATTTCATTTCAGTAAATTTTATTCTGTTTTTTAGATGTCAAGTAACTGTCCACATGGTGTATGGGTGTGCAGTACTGATATGATGATCCTACGAGAACAAGAAAGTATTACATCCTATTTTATTTTGTTAATCTTTAACCTGTTCTCTGAAGAATTTTTTTTATTGTAAATCTGTATGATTTGTTTGCTTTGCTGCTTTTGTAGAGGACAATGAAAAATGCATAAGCGATGCCTCATAGTAATGCTAATTGTTGCTTGAAAACAGGCATTTACTTACATTGCATTTAGCAGCAATCATGAGCCTAAATTTTTCCAAATACTAGTTTTGGCTTTAGTTTATTCCTAGATAGATGTCGTAATTATACCCAAGATTTGATATTCGTGCTTTATGTTTCTTACCTGACTTCTTATTTCATGCCATCTATGCTAATTGTACATCATTGGTTTTCAGTAACTTCTCAGCCTTTAGAGCATCCTTTATTTAGGCCCTGTATTCCAAAACTTTCCTATTCAAAATTCATGCTTCTATGTAGCAATGGTGGCTCCAGTCCAGAGATTTGGGAGGGGGGGGGGCGGCAACGTTGGCACTTAGGATTATATATATATATATATATATATATATATATATATATATATATATACAGTGGCTCCCAAAAGTGTTCGTACACTTACAAATTTCAGAGAAATAGGGGTCTATCCATTAATTAAAATGAATATTTCAGAATGGGTATTTAATAATAAGATCTATAATCTATTCTTAACAAAACTACATGAAATATTTTGAAAACATAGTAAAACTTTATTTTTAAGAAACCAGTAATCAAAAAGTAATAAAAACTTTATCTCACAAAAGTCATCGTACACTGAAATATTTTCGGATAAATTCATAATTAAAATTATCGTCTGGTGCTTTATTTTTATTTTTGAATTGTGGTGGCATTTAAAATATCGTTTGGCTTTAATTTTTGCTTGCCTACTCCGAAATATTCTATTTATTATTTAAAAATGGCTCGTAGTCGTAAAGAAACAACAAACAGCATTCGAAAATTGATTATTTTTCATCATAGTAGTGGTAAATCAGTTCGGAATATTGCTAAATTACTTAATTTATCCCATTCTACTGTGCAGTATGTGAAAAAACGCTTTAAAGAAGGAAATTGGATCGAAAACAAGGTAAGAAAAGGCCGTCCGGCAAAGTTAACAGAACGTGATCAGAGATTTATAATTAGAAAATTTGTGAAAAATTCACGTTTCAGTGCTGTAAAAGTTTCTGCAGAATTCAATGAAACATTTTCTACTTTAATTTCACCTGAAATGTTTTAACGAGTTCTCAGAACAGCTGGATTACATGGGCGTTCTGCCCATAGAAAATTTTTTGTGAATGAGAAAAACAGAAAGTTTAGGCTTCCCTTCGCACTATCAATGATAAATAAGCCCCAAACCTATTGGAATAATGTCTTATTTGCCGATGAATATTTTTGGTGCTGATGGGCGTATAATTGTATGGAGAAGAAAAAAATGAGGAACTTAATCCCAAGAACTTAGTAGGAACAGTTAAGCATGCCGGTGGAGGTATCCTTGTGTGGGGGTGCATGTCAGCATCAGGACTAGGAAATTTGGTATTTATTGATGGCATAATGAATCATGCTGTTTTTATAAATATTTTAAGAGACAATTTAAAATTATCAGCTCAAAATTTGGGTATTGGAAACAACTTTGTTTTTTATCAAGATAACGATCCTAAGCACACGGCTCTCAACGTTCGCATCTGGTGTGTCTATAATTGTCCACAAGTTTTGAAAACACCACCTCAATAGCCAGATTTAAACCAATAGAACATATTTGGAGAAAATTGGAGGTTCGAGTACGAAAACACGACATTCACACGAAAAGCGAACTAAAAACAATTATGATAGAAGAATGGATGAACATTGATGCAAAAATTACAAAAGAACTAAAGCAATCTATTCCCAGACATTTAAAAGCTGTTGTGGATACTAAAGTATATCCTACTAAATATTTATTTAACAAAAAATTAGAATATTTACTAATATGTAGAGATTTTTTACAAGTGTACGATGACTTTTGTGAAAGTTTTTGTTACTTTTGGATTATTGGTTTCTTAAAAATAAAGTTTTACTATGTTTTCAAAATATTTCATGTAGTTTTGTTAAGAATAGATTATAGATCTTATTATTAAATACCCATTCCGAAATATTCATTTTAATCAATGGATAGACCCCTATTTCATTGAAAATCGTAAGTGTACGAACACTTTTGGGAGCCACTGTATATATAAAAGAAATAAACATTTTTTTATTTTAATTTTAAACTTATTTAGTATATTAGGTCTATGATTATACAATTTTAGCCTATGAAAAAAAAATACACCAGGCTTTTTTTTGGGATGGGGAGCAATTGCTCCTACTGCTCCCCCTTTGGAGCCACCGTTGCTATGTAGCCATTTCATCAGCAAGCTCCTAGCAGGGCCAGATTTAGACTTGATAAGGCCCTAAGCTATTTGAAATATGGGGCCCATATCTCAAATCATATATGGGGCCCTTTATAATTTTTTTGAGGGGCCCCCATTTTCTTGGGGGCCCTAAGCTATAGCTTGTGTAGCTTATACGTAAATCCTGCACTGGCTCCTAGTCTGTTGAACCAAACAGTTCTTTTTCCATTGGCCTGGGTGCTCACTTGTGTTGCTGGTCTTTGGTGTCTGCTGCAGGCTGCTGTCCTCTTCCTAGTAGGCCTCTGTTGCTATCACAGGCATCTTCTGGTGCTTATCTCCTAATATTTGGGGAAATCATGGGGCCATATGAAATAATGCTCTAAGTTTTTACTGTTGTCAAATTTTATTATAATATGCTTTTTTTCTGTATTTGAATAAAGCCTCGACTGAAAGAATTAAATCATCCTCAAAATTTAGAGCAAAAGTTAGGCATTAATAGATGCATAAGCCATGCTCATTGTGTTGTTGTTGTTGTTGCTAATGCTCCCTAGTTGGAGGTTCCATTTACCAGGTCCTAATAAGCTACTGAGCTGAAAGGGGCTGCTCAAGTTTTGAATTAACACCACAAGGGTCGGAGTTCGACTGGGCTAAATGACCAGTCCCATAATTTTGTCACGAGACTAGAACACTTGACCCTATACCTCCAGAGGTAAATTTGAGAACTTGGAGGACATTGCAGCCACGACCTATTTTTCGTGCCCCGGCCACCATTAGTGAACATGGCAGTGGATTTGCAGTGATGACCATCGAACCAGGGACGTTCAGATCTCTGGCTCGCTGCTCTTGCCAACTGGGCCACTGTACCCTATGCTCATTGTAAGAGTCATTAAGTGCAGAATAAATTCATGATCCTTTAGTATCTTAATCATATAGCAGAAGAGCTCATTAGAATGAAGTATAAATGTTTACCTACTGTTGGAATCATCACTAAAAATATTTTTGCTTTTTGTGGAGTAGTTCATGAACTAAGGCATTTTCTATGGCATAGTTTTCTGTTCATCTGTCCCCTTCCTTAGTTGTGTTACATTGAAAGTACAAGGTTTAATGGATTTCCTAGCAAGTCATCTGTATTAATACAAAATTCTTACTTTTAAAAAGATCCTCTTAGAATATGTTCCTATTGTAGTCAGAAATCCATAAAAGTTTTCCACATAACTCACAAGGTAATTTAAACATATATAGGAAGATATCCATGTTTTAATTATGCAATTTCCATTATGTTTATATTCTGTTTGTCAAATATTCTAATTGATTTTTAATATTTTTGATGATTTATATAGGTATTGTAATTGACTGGCAAAACATCCCAGATGTAGTTATGTTTTGCATTCCGTCTGATGTTAAATATGCTACTGGTCATGGAGTTGTGGCCACTGATGAACAGGTATTAAAATAAAACCCTATTTGAATTTAAATTAGTGAATATTTTCCAGATATTATAAGTTTTGTAGTTTTGTTTTATGGAATCTTAAATAATGAATTGAAATTGAATTATAAAATAAATATAATATACTAATTAGCATCTTTGTACTATAAAAAAAAAATCTGTCAGAAAATATATTGTAATGTATTTTATACACTTGTAATTATTTGTGACAATTAGATATAAAATCACAAACTTTATAATAAAGTATTAAACAAGTAAATGGATATAAAAAAATTATGTGATTAATGGACTGTAAGTGAAAGATCTGTATACAAAATTTTGTGTTATTGTTTCAATTTGTTTCAAATTTTGACACTATAATTTAGTACCTAAAATGTCTGTTTACCTTTTTTGCTATGCATGCTTTGTAATTACAAATGCTTTAATAAAACATTTTAAAGTGCTATTTAAAAATTTTTTCAGTACATTCAGCTTTTTGTATTATTTCTGTACAGATTGAAGTACATAAATAAGAGCTCAGAAGGGCAAATGATGTATAAAAAGTGGCCCTCCTTTGAAATATTTTACTTATATTACTGTAAAATAAGCTTATTACCAGTTATACTTACTGTTAGTTCACACAGTCCTATAAAGTGTTATGTGAATATATAATTAGGGTCATTAATCATGAGCAATTTTACTAGTATCAAACTTTTTAATGTAATTAAATTTGATTTATAGTTTTAAATAATGGGCATCAGGCATTTTCTTACTGTACTAAGATATCAAAATTTTTTATTTATTTTCCTGTTTGTACACACAACTTTTTACTACATGGGGGACAAGTCGAGCTACTTTGTGTAACTACTTTGCTACTTTGTGACGCTACTTTGTGTAAGTGACGCTACTTTTGATTTTGTGTAACAATGGATCAAAAAGAATTTCGCATCTTAATTAAACTTTGCTTTTTGATGGAAAAATACTGTCCAAACCCAATAATGACTCAAAAAGCATTACAGCACATCTGCTCAGTCGAAAACAACCATTTGTTGATGGTTTAGTGAGTTTAAAAGTGGTCGTACAAACACTGATAAATCAGGGCCCAATTTAGAAAATTCTTGACTATAGGCACAACTCAGGATGGGGGTCCACTAACACTGATGTGGGTGTAAAATTTCCAACATTGACACAGAAAAGAAAATAATCATGAATCCTTGTGAAAGTACCATTTTACCAAGAATTGGCTATTTAAAGCATAGAACCCTAGAATATTATCAAATAACAAAAAGCAATACAACATATTAACTTCATCATTATAACACCAATACAATGCAACCAGAAGAACCTATTAATCCCTTATATACTCTATAACATACATATTATGAACTATACTTTATTTTTGGTTTCATGGAGATTGTCTAGCCTTGCTAGACAATCTGGGATTAGTTTAAAAAAAAACCCTATACATATGATGAACCAATCAAATCAAATTTAAAAGGATATATAAAAAAATTGCTATTACGAAAGGGAAAATTTAAAAAAATTGAATTTGGAATTTTTTCTTTGAAAATAAAAATTTTGGGGGGGCCCTCAACATTTAAGGGCCCCTAGGCCTGGGCCTAATGGAAAATCAGGGCCTGCTGATGATGCCGCATATTCTGGACATCCAATTGAGGCAACAACTCAAGAGAGCATCGAAAAAGTCCACCATATTGTTTTGGAAGGCCGTAAAGTGAAAGTAAGGGAGATAGCTGACATCATAAAGATATCTACAGAATGGGTGAGACATATTTTGCATGAGCATTTAAATATGAAAAAGCTTTGTGCGTGATAGGTGCTACGTTTTCTAACAATCGACCAAAAACAGCAACGTGCCGATAATTCAGAGCGTGCTTTGGAGCTATCAAAGCGTAATCCAAATGAGTTTTTCTGCTGATTCATAACAATGGATGAAACATGGATCCATTATTGCACACCTGAGTCAAAAAGGTAGTCAACAGGGTGGTTGGAAGCTGGCGAAAGCTGACCAAAGCAGCCAAAGATGCAACAATCGGCTGGAAAGTTCTTGGCCAGTATTTTTGGGGATGCACAGGGCATAATATTCATCGAATATCTTGAGAAAGGAAAACAATCACAGGAGAGTATTAAACAGCATTATTGGACTGCTTGAAGGATGAAATCAAGAAAAAAAGGCCACACGTAGTGAAAAAAAAGTGTGCTGTTTATCCAAGACAATGCACCGGCTCACACATCAATGAAAGCAATGGTAAAATTGAATGAATTAAAATACGAATTGTTCCACCATCCCCCATATTCTCCAGATCTGACCCCCAGCAATTATTATTTGTTTCCTAACTTGAAGAGATAGCTCCAAGGGAAGAGATTTTCATCAAATGAGGATGTCAAATGCGAAACTGGTGTGCATTTTGAAGCCCTTGACTAATCGTAATATATGAAAGGTATTCAAATGTTAGAGGACCATTAGAATAATTCTATCGCTCTTGAAGGAAACTATGTTGAAGAATAAAATCTATTTTTGACAAAAAAATGATTTTTTCATTGGTAGTCCCACGATTTTCACCCCGTGTAGTAAAACTTTTTTCTAATTACTAATAATAAAATCAATGTTTTATGTATTTTATATTTTAGCTCTTATATTAAAGTTTATTTTTTACATTGTGTGTAATGTTCTATATTAAGTTCATATATTTTCTTTAGACAGAATTAAATTTTATATACTATTATTTGAAGTTTCCATTACTTTCAAATTTTGTTTAAAGTAAGAAAAAAAATTTAAAAAGTAACCTGTTAATTGACTCTTTATTTATACATAATCAATTCATAAATGGAAATTGTAAGTTTAAATCTGTAAAAAAATTTGTTGTAACATTACCAATTTCAGGGTTATATTTCGGAGATATTTTATTGTGGAGCTGAGAACCAAATTAAACATCTTGTCCAGAGTGATGGAAAAGTGCCATTAGTATGTATTAGAGTTCACAGTTGTATAATTGTGTATAAATATACTCAACTTTTGTTTTCTTAATTCAGTATCATAATACAAAGTGCTAAGATAATGACAGTAAAAGTAATTTTTTTTTATATACATTTTTACCTTTTTTGGTGTAAAAAATTTTCATCTTAAGTTTGTATAAAATATTCAAATGAGGTTTCGTAAATTGTTAAGTAGTAATTTCTATGCAGTTTTTCAATGTGAGATTAATTTAAATAATATATTTTTCTTATTTATTTATGTTGATTAAAAGTTATTAATTTCTTTGCTTAATATTTGATAAATGTAGCATATACAGTTGATTTACTTATAATTTACTTATTACTGTAGATAAATGAACGATAAACATATTAATAATGTTATCCTGCTACTTTAATGAAACCAGATTATCTTTCAACTTTTGTTAGCTTTTAAAAATTGTGTTTCATTAATATATTCTTCTAAGCTTTTTTTTATTTGAATGAATCACTTAAACTCTTTCCTTGAATGGATTTACTGATACTGATGGAACTGAATACAAGACATAAATCTGATTGTATTCAGTTCCTTCAAAATCTCAAATATCTTAATTCATATGACTTAAATAGAACTTTAGTTATGTGTTGGTAACCACATTTAAGCACTAGTTATTGTTTTAAAATTATTTACAACCATTAAATGTATTTACAAACTCTATAAATAAGTCTAATATTTGAAATGCAATACTTAATTTATATGACTTAAATAAAACTTTTATTAGATTAGTCATATGTTGGTAACCACATTTATCCATCAGTTATTGTTTTAAAATTATTTAAAAACATTAGATATATGTACAAACTCTATAAACAAGTTTGATATTTGAAATGCAATATCTTAATTTATATGACTTAAATAAAACTTTTATTGAATTAGTTATATGTTGGTAACCACATTTAAGCATCAGTTGTTGTTTCAAAATTATTTAAAAACATTAGATATATGTACAAACTCTATAAATGAGTCTAATATTTGAAATGCTATATCTTAATTTATATGACCTAAATAAAACTTTTATTGAATTAGTTATATGTTGGTAACCACATTTAAGCATCAGTTATTGTTTCAAAATTATTTAAAAACATTAGATATATGTACAAACTCTATAAATAAATCTAATATTTGAAATGCAGGTATCAGGAATTGTTTATCTGTCTGTGACCGTTGCGGAAAGTCTGTTGTCCCTTCATGTGCTAGCTCCATTGGATAGCTGCACATATTTAGGATTAGACAGTGGTGCAGACCCCATACAGGTAATATTTCAACTATATCTAGCACCAAATTGCAATACTGCAAGATTGTCATTGCTTAGAGTTGAATCCATGGCTAGTATTTAATAATTTACGCAACAAGATATGTATCTTTAAAAAATTGCTCTTTTGTTACCCACACAATTTAAGCATTTATTCAATAAATAAAATTAGGAGCATACAGTATCATAATCATTCAGCAACTGAAAACTGCTCTTTCTAATAATAATATATATATTTTTAAGTTGTAGTTCTGCAATTTTTTATTGCAATTCTGCATTTAAAAAACATTTCTCTGCATTAACAGATAAGTCTAACTTTTGTAAATAAATTAGATTCTTTTTAAGCAGATTTTACGAATTTTTTTTTCGAACATGGAGGCACTTGTTGCTAGACATTCGCCTGTATGTATACCGCGAAACTGCTGGCCATTCATTTAAGGGGGCACCATATAGGTGGCCAGCACTATCTCCTACAAGCCGGTCCCCTAATTTAGAACCGAGTCAAGTGACGAGACCAGTACACTTGACCCCATACCTCCAGAAGTAAATTTGAGAACTTTGGAGGACATTGCAGCCATGACAGATTTTTCATGCACCAGCTGCCATTAGTGTATACGGCATTTTTTGGGAAAATGTTTAAATTTATGTTTGATAAAGTATATCATAACATGTTTATACTCCCTTTAAGTTCAAGGGTAAAAAATATATATTATTAAGTTTGGGAAATATGTTTTTCACAAATAGGGTAGGTGTCCCAAATATCACCTACTCGAACTTTTTTTCAACATTTCATCCACTTTTTAGTTTCTAATTAGGCTGGAAACTCAAAGAAA
This sequence comes from Dolomedes plantarius, assembly GCA_907164885.2. NCBI lineage: Eukaryota > Metazoa > Arthropoda > Arachnida > Araneae > Dolomedidae > Dolomedes > Dolomedes plantarius. The sequence continues at coordinate 140,201,076 of OU015499.1, read as the reverse complement.
ATCCCTAAGAACTATTTCCTTTGGTATCCTGAGATCAACCATCTCCAAAACCAGTGCCAGTTTAAGTTATGTAGCTAAATTGGAAAAATTGAAATTTCCAGTGAACTCCAGAGCGGTTCCTAATATCGCCTACCTCTGTTCCTCTCACTGCCTACCAGGCAAAATTAGGAGAACCTGTTAAAAGGCGTTGCTAGCAAAGTCTCTGTTTAATGCACTTTCAAATGGTATAAGCAAAATTAGAATTTGGATGCACCTACCTGGTCATTCACTGGATTCTGATTCTTTGGAGCCAAAGTTTACAAAGACAACAGCCAAAACATCTTCAGACCCCATATAGTTTCTGTTGTTAGTGATAAGAGCATTTTCGCTATTGCCGCTGTTAGTACGAACCCAGAACTAAGAAGTTACTGCATTTTCTCATACATAGTGCGAATCGTACTTTAGAAACACAAGTAGGTGATATTAGGAACAGGGGCGATATTTGGGACACCAACCCTACAATTAAGATTGGTTTGCTTCATGTTTACTGGATTGTAGATTTTTATCTTTAAAATTATGAATATTTTATATGGTACTCGTGATCAAACAGAAAAGATTTTCCATGAGAATTTACTACCTAAAAAATTAAAAATGAGAATCTTTGGCATTTCAAAGAAAAAAAGGTGTGATGATACAGTGGTATGACAAGAAATAAATGTGTCTCTTGTCGACAGTGCATAAGTCTGAAACAATGCCAAATGAGAGGAAAGATAAAGAAGGAAGGAAATGCAATAATGAAACCAAAATTAGCTGATTATCGCTGCCATGTTTTTACAGTGTGCCATAATAATCTCTTTATTATTTAGTTATAAGTAGGGGTATGTAAATTTCACATAAAAAATATCGAAATATTGCAAAAACAAAGTTTACAATATATAAAATTTTGCATTTATATGTAAATATATATACAGTGGAATCTCGATTGATTGTTCTCCGAATCCTCATGTTCCCGTATGTGTCGTTTATTTCCCCCAGTCCTAACAATTATATTGCTTTCTTATGTTCCCACATCTATCATTTTCCTGCTTTTATCGTTCAGTTCAGTTGGTCCCTTGAAAAATGATAAATCGAGATTCTTCTGTATATATATATATATATATATATAATAAAATTTTAACCACCTCTAATCTTTAATTGCCTGTAATCCGAGTTGTCTCTCTCTATGGTAACCTTTCTGTCCTTTACCCCTTTCCAATACTAACCTACCTCGCCAGTTTCCGGCAACCCGTTTGACAGCTACTTGTATGCTCACCAGAAGAGAGCTGGATGCCGATTTGTAAGGATGTTTTGCTGGAATAAAACTGCATTTGTTCGTTCAATTTGAATCGTTTTGATTTCAGCCTCGATGTGCTTATTTTAGGAGATGACCATTCGGGTCATTTTATATATATATATATAAACTCAAAAATTTTGCACTTATTTAAAAAAAATCACAATTTTACTTACTTGGTTAGGTAAGTATCAAAGAAGCTACCATTGTAGTAGTTTCCACGTTCTCTTCCTTAAGTCTTTAGCAATAAGTAATAAACAAATTTCAAGAGTGAGATCTCATTTAAAGACCATTAAGCAATTACGTTAATAAATTATTATTATTATTATTACCTAATTTCACTTAAAAAGCCGTTTATCACTGAGATTTCGCCGAAAAGTAGTAAAAAAATCATTTTCGCATTTGTTCTCTCCTATCGGCAAATTTATTCACATCTATTTCGTAAATACGAAAATTACATATCCCTAGTTATAAGCAAACAAAACGATAAAGATTCCCATGACATATACAGACCTTAATTCCTAGATTAAAACCAATCTAACATCGAATGTGACATAAAGGGACTTAAGATATTTGGATGAAAACAATTTAATATTCAACGTGACACAAATTGAGCTATCATATTTGAATGAACATAAAAGTGTGGTGCCTTTGACATTCATGGAGCTGTTCAATTCTGCAAATAAACGTCACCTGTGTATGTCATGGAACTGTGCATTAAGCAGTTAAAGATGAAATAATTTCATGGGGGGGGGGCGCTTGACCCCCAACTTGACTTGAAATAAATTAAAACATTAATAGAAGTTAAGTTAAAATTGTAGAAAACTTTTAAGAAAGTTTGTTTTTTCCCGCTTTTTCAAACTGCAAAACTGAAGATTCCAATTTTGTCTTTAGCCTTAACATAGTTTTTAACAATGATATGATCCATAACAAAAATTCGATGCTATATTTTTTTTCTCATTTTATTTATATTATATTTATTTTTCTCAAAAAATATTTTTTTCAAAAAAGTATTTTTTTTTTTTTTGCTAAATGCGGCAGATGATTGAACATTATCAAAAAAAATATTAAAATACAGTAAAAGATATGTTCCTCAAACTGTACTATATTAACTGTACTATATTCTTTAGTATGTTCTATTAGATTTAATTTGAATATTTTCTTCTACTTTATTTTGTCTATAAATATATCCCTTACGATTTTTTTATAAATATATATATATTTTTTTTACATCAATTGTATACATTGATCGTTGTATTTATTATAAACATATATATATATATATATATTTTGGCATTAATTGCATACATTGACTCGTACTCCGTAGTGAAGTGCGGGTTTTCAGCTAGTAATTCATATTTTAAGGACCGTCTGGCAGTCAATGCACTGAGGAGGGCTCTAACTAAATTCAGTTTGTGCCCCCCAAAAGTTAGAAGCACACTATGCCTATGCCTTAGTTTGTTTTTCTGCCAAATCGGGTTTAGTATTTGATATAACAGGAAATTTCATCATTTTTGTTAGGGCTTGGTGGAAGTAAATTTTTGGAGTGAGGTAAATTTATGATGTTTAAGAAAATTTTGAAGATCATTTTTAAATGTTTGAAAGCATTAATTAATAATTGTAATGCCTTAGATCATTAATATATTTGCTCATATTACATTGATATTCAAAATTGTCACATAATTCGGAGTTATATGGTTCAAAATACATGTTTCTTAACAATACCTCTGAACTAGCTAAGGTAAGGCTCTGTACTAGGTAACGCTGGTTCAAATTTACAGCAACCTTGTTTAACCTTGGACAATTATACTGTTAAAAGGCTTGTTAAGTCAAAGATTGGCTCCTTCTGACAAAAATTTTACAGAGAATTTATGAAAGAAAAATCCTGGGCTTCTTTGCTAAGGGAACCTATCCCATTCTTCCTCTATAGAGCTGTGGGAGTGGCTAACTTCTGGATCAAGACTGGCCATGACTTTTAACAGAAATATTTATATTGTTTTAGCTGTTGGAATCTCAGACTTGCCCACTATGTGGCCTTGGCGACCACCTCTACACTTGTCCTAGGCTTGTTGACATCGCAGATAGAGATTCTGCAGAGGATGACTTTTCGTTTCGTTCAAGATTGTATTGGGCTGCCTGACAGACTGATGGTTGAAAAACCAAGGTCCGGCCATAGGATTAAAAAAAAAGAAAAAGATACTTTTCCGTTAGCCAGGCACAAGTTTTATATCGCTAAATATGGTTCTTAAGTCACATTTTGTATAATTAACTCTAACTCCCGTGATGCATGTACGTGAAAGAACAAAATATATAAGTAAACATTCATTTTGTTCTTTAAGTAAATAATTAGTTAGGAGGCCAAAAATATTTTAATGTCCTTCAAGAAGTTTTCAAAAGGACCCTCTTTTTGTTGTCACCCAAGAAATTCAGCAATTACGATTGCAAATGGTGGTATGCCGTTCCTCAATGTTCTTTCATGTCACCATACGGTGCTTCATCACAACTGCTCAATCTTTTGTGCGTTTGTGAAGAAAACTAATAAAGTTTGTGGTTATTTGTTTCCAATTTTTATTCATGTGAATTTCGGGGTTATATACCTGGGTCTCTGAACTTAACCATATTCTCCTCACATGATTCATACCCGTTGATCTATCATCTTCTTCCAAAGTTTCATGTGTGACAATGCTTCTTCAAAATTTAGTCCATGTATAACCTACTAAACTGTTTTCCTAGGGTTGTTATGTTGGCGACTTTTCATTCTTGCCAATGGCGATACTTAATAGGACAAATGCCAAATGCACCCGGCTAACGAAAAAGTACCAAAAAAAAAAAAGAAAGTATGATTTTAAAAAAAAAAACTGATATTGGAAAGTTTAAATGTTTGCATTTTATTTTTGTTGTAACTTAACAAAGGTATTTTCAGTTTCTTTCTGACAATAAAATTTCACTGCAGTTTGATCATTTTTCAGGTATGTAATAATATTTCATGATTTATAAATAACTAACTGTGCTTTGAAGTTATCCTTAAGGGCAGAAATAACTTTAAATGTGACAAATTTATAATATATATATTTAAAAAACATTAAAATGTACTTTTCAGGTTTCTTTGTTTTTTGACCTTCTAGTGGCTATGTCATCTGGAATCAGTAAGGAATCCTTTATAGCTGGAAAATGTGGTAAAACTTACAATCTCAAAGCTGGAATAAGCCAAGGTTATACTAAAGAAAGTGTTCTAGCAAGATCAATAGTTTGGGAGGAGTTGTCAAGATACAGGATGTCTCCAAGTTAGTATTGCAGTTTCTGTACATTGTATGAATATGTTCTTATCTTGTGCTAAATTGTATTGTGTTCTTGTATTTTTATTATGTCCTTTGTTATGTAGAGTTTATTATGGTGGTAGTTGATTTTGAAGTTTATTTGAAATACAGCTTATATACTGAACTTTTAATAATCTTTGTGCTCTGAGTTTTGTTGACAGCATTTAAACAAAGCAGTAGTTTTTCAGTGGATTATGGGGATTCAGCTTCAAGTAATATGTCTCATTCAAAAAAGTTTTCTTTTGTAGGGTCTAAGGTAATTATAGGAAGGATCTAGGGATAAATGGGAATAATGCATTCTCATATAAAAGTATACCATAAAACATTCATGATATTGAAATTTTAAAAATTAAAATTAAAAATGTATAAGGTTATTTACCTATTAATAAAAGTCTTGGATAATTTAAGAAATAGAATTGGTCTCAGGGTCCAAAAGTTCACCTATAGTTGTTGGTTGAAGATTATCAAACATAGCTTCATTTAGCTATATTGAATTCTAGGATTATACAATTTTTTGATTTTAAAGTTTTGTTTTACCTATATATATTTATATATGTATATATATATCAGAAATTAAAATCAAACAGTAGTTTGAGGTAATCGTAAAACAGAATCAATGGCATTAATAAGAATTTAATATACCTCCACAGTTATTCTTTCAATGTAAGACTAATTTGTAATAAAATGTAAAATGAAAATAAATGAAGTTCTGAATTTCATTAAAATGATAGAAACTAAGAAACAAAAAATCTAATGGCTTTTTCTTTTCAACTGCACCTTTATACCACAGAGTCAATCAAATTTATTATTTTTTAAGTGACGTTCATTTATCATTGTAATGTATATACTGAGTACAAAACTTAACTTAAAATAATTGAAAAATTGAAGAAAAAAATTGCTCCAATATAATTTCACGTAGGAGATTAAAAGAGATAACAGCAGGCCTTAAACTCAGTTTCTTTAGAAGGTATACCTGTTTGTTCATTGATATTGTAGAACCACTGAAAAGGAATTAATGTCATTACATTTTAGATTTGTTTACTTCTATTTCAGTGACCTACAGTATTTCATTCTTTCACTCCATGAACTTATGTGTATGGGTGGCATGTATGTACATATTATAAGCATGAAAAACACCTCTAAGAGTCTTATTTTTATTCCTAAGGCAAACATGCTATTTTTTTTTTAAATTTCAAGCTCTTTTACAACTTTTAAATTTGTTTTTTTAACTTGTAATATAGTTTTTTAAAAACTAAAGTTGTCTTCTATAATTTTGTAACAATAATAATAATAATAATAATAGCTTTGTTAATGCTAAATATTTTCCAAATTGCCTTAGTTTTAGTGAATAATCAAGCAGTAATGACTCTTAGTTTTGATAATTGTCTCAGTCTTTCAATTTTAAAGGAAATGTGTTCTTATACACTCATACCAAAATTATAAACTTAATTCCTGATTTTATACAACTGTTTGTTTTCTCTTTTAATCAGATATTTTATCTGGATGTCAGCATTTGTATTGGTCAGCTAATGACTGTGCCAGACATCACATGGACAATTTACTACGTATTGCAAATTCTAAAATGATTCATTCTATATGTGAGGTAATTATTTTTAACTATCCCCTTGGAATTTTTTAAAAAATATATTATTTATTTCATTAACACAGTATGGTATAAATTTATTTATTTAATCCTGCTGATTCTGTATTTTTTTTAAAGGAATTGCTTAAAAATATTATTCTAATATTAATGATAGAAAAATTTGTTGTTACTTATGGCAATTTTGGAACTTAATCCATTACACTTGCAGCCGCGACTGCTGGCCATTTATTTAAGGGGGCATTGTATAGATGACCAGCATTACCCCCTACAAGCCGGTCCCATAATTTAAAACCGAGTCAAGTGCTGAGGCCCTGTAACACTTGACCCTGCACCTGCAGAGGTAAATTTGAGAACTTGGAGGACATTGCAGCCATGACGGATTTTACGTGCACCAGAAAATTTTATATTATAGGAGAATTTCATTTGAGATTCTATGCCTGTGCCTGAAACTTTCAGAATGTTTCAAGCACAGTTATAAATATGATTTTGAATGTGCATTATTAGATACAACATATCTAGGCCTAATTTATCAGTTAAAATAGTGTTTAGGGTTCTCTAAATTTACTTTCTTACATCTTAGAAAATTGTTATATTGTTTTGCTGTCTGACGTTTTATGAAGTAGTTTATATTTTTGTAGGTTGAAACTGATTCTATGGCATCTGAACGTCTGGTTGTGAATTCTCATTTTAAAGGATCTGGTTCCTGCAAAATATCACCTCAATCTATAATTTATGACTCTATTTTTGAGATTCAGTCTTTACATATTGGAGAAAATTCTTTTATTAGTGGTGTATCTGTAGCAGACTCTTCATATGTAAGCAGTATTTTATTATTATTTTCTCTGGTGTACAGAAATATTTGATTATATTGCTATGTAAATATTTGAATATCATTAATTGGAGCCTCTCATAATGAAGTAGCCAGCAAGTCTCATTGTGTATTTGGGGGATTATCCCCAGAAAAAGTACCTGTGACAATGAAAGAAAATAGAATTTAGGGGAGAAATGTTTCTCTTTCAAAATATTCAATCTGCTTGAAAGTAAAGGCTTTATGGAAATTAACCCTCTGACAACCAAAGGCCCATTTTGAAGTTTACCCCAAAAAACTGGTCCGGCTGGGAACGAGAAGCGTCTTTCCCTCCCTTTCACAGATCATCCTGATGATTGTACTGAAATTTGTTACAGTGGGGTGCAGCCCCACTATCAGCACTAGGTCATAAAGTATGCCAGGATCAGTTCTAGACAATAAAAGAATGACTGTGTGGTGATGTTGAACTATTGGTAGAATAACCACCTACCAGTCACTAGCGAGGAGGCAATCTAGGAGAATTTCGGCTGGCCGTCTGGACTTCTGAATGTTCGGCCAGTTCGGCCTTCAAAGGGTTAAAGGTACTCTAGGTCAGAACCCCCTTAAGGTACCTATACTCGTAGAGGAAGTTGTAGGAAATCCTTGAGGTTTCGACTGTGCAGTCCAAAACTTCAGAATTTCCCATTCGTGTGTGGGGAAGCCTTGAGACCTGTGTCGGACTGTACAGTCCCTGAAATCCTGATTGGAAGACATTTCACGTGTGTGAGGGTTCAGTTGAGGAAATCCTGCAGACTTTTTCCTTGAGGATTATAACTTTATCTTGTATTTGCTGAATACCCATGCTTTGCTACGGAGTACATTCAAATTAAATACAATGGTCAATGTATGCAATTAATTTGTATATTTAATATCCATAAAACATACTAATTTGAATTAAATTCTTAAAAAATTTCCATCTCAATTAGTATAGTGGTTAAATTTTATCTTTTACCATAATTCAATATTTTTTTATCAATTTATTTCGTTGTTATGCACGTGACGATAAATTAATTTAAAGTATCACAAAAAAGAAAAGAAACTATGTGATCAGCATTTAATAAATTAAATTCTAAAAATTAATCTTTAAAAATTCACCAAAAATCAGAAAACAGAGGTAAAGATTCAAATAAGATTTCATTTTTAAGGAATTTTTATGATCTTTCTCGTTATATAAATTTTATAACACTCGGATTATTATTTTAAATGTAAACGTTAAAGAATGTTACAAAAACAGCTTAAAAATTTAATTTTAAAAAATCTAAGAGGAATTTTTCAAAAATCTTTCTTAGGGCACCCCTACACTATAAGAAGAATCGCCATGTAAAATTTCACCCCTTTAGGTTCAGTGGTTTGGCTGTGCGTTATCTGTCAGTCAGTCAGTCAGTTATGGGACTGTTTTATATATATAGATTATAAATTTTATCTGACAGGATCCGAAAAAATAGTTGCAGACCATATGCAGTGGTATATGATTTACTCAGAAATTCAGAAGTTTTTATCTGCAGATTATAACTAAGAAACTACAGTAATTAAAAAAATTATTTCTATAATAAAGAAATTAAAAACTTAAATAGCTATTTATATTATCTTAGTTAATGTAGCTTAACCCTAAACCAGTGGTTCCCAACCTGTAGAAGTCTGAGGACCACTAAGCCAGAAATTGAACCATGTACGGACCACCACCAGCCCCAACTGACTTGATTGGAAGGAACCTTCCAGGGGGTAGAGAATACTCCTCAGGTAAAAAGGATACAGGATTAATGTACTCACATTCTAATGTTCACATTCTAACATAATTATTTTAAATTCTAATGATAAAATAATTATGTTAAACTTTTTAGAAATTTTAGTTCAGTACCTGATAGTCATGGATATATTCAGCCCATATAGTTTAATGAACATTGCCCTCAAAATCCCAATTTATTTGGCAACCTTTTTATATGTGGTGCCGGACCACCAGTTGGGAACCACTGCGCTAAACTGTTAAGTAATACCACATAGTAAATCTTTTATTTCAAAGTGGATTTTTCTATAATTTTTATCAAGGCATGCAATCTGTTGAGTAACAAATTGATTTTAAGCATAATTTTCTGTAATTTATGTCTTTTCTGTCTGGAGTTGTCTTTTTTTTTATTATGTTTATTTTTGCAGGAACTAAGCATTCCATCAAACCTTGTTGCGATGAGTGCTTTTACGAAAAATCCTGAAAACAGATTTGTTTTGATGTTTGGTGTGAATGAAAGTTTGGTGGTATGTATAAATCATTTTAATTAAAGTATTTTATTGATTCAGAAAGAAGGTTTTACTTCAATGTGGAAAATGTAGGTTTTATTTCATTTTTGTGTTTGGTATAAATATCTAATGCAACCATAATTTTTTAGAGTGGACCTAGGTGAAGGCCGAAGCATAATGTTTCTAAGGAGATTTTGAGCATATAACAGACCTGCCAACTTTCCGGATTTACCCCGGCAATGCCGGATTTTTAATGCATCTCCGGGTTTCCGGAATGGTAATGCAGATTGTTAGAGGATTTTTAGTTACATAACAAAAATATCTACTCAGTTCAGGTCATCTATGTCAAGGGAAACCTTAGAAAATTTGCTAATATGCAAATTGAACCCACAAGGACACTATTATGAAGAACAATTTGACAGTGAATTTTTTAAAAGAGCAAAATCAGTTACAGTAAATGCTACAAAAATTCCAAGATTTTTCTGCAATTTATTAAAACAAACATTATATAGAAATAGAAGTATTCAAAATATAGACTGCTAAGGTCCCTGCTAGTCTAAATATGATGTACATTAAAATGTATGATTACAAATTTCAAATATATAACTTTAGTTTAATATTATAGTTTCAAGATAAGCTGAACAGTAAGGAAATATATTGAATTATGTAATATTATTTAAGAGATCCTTATAAACTATAAGTACACATTATAATTCTTTTATTATAATTTTTTACTATACTGTTATGTCATTATGTTGATTATTTTATGCACGGTAGAATATTTCAGGATTTTGCTCTTACTGAGGTTGGCAGGTCTGATATATCTTTGTGTTTGTACCATTGTGGAGTAAAAAATAATGAAGGAATACACATTAAAGCAGTGCTTTAGCTTACAACACAGATGTTTAATCCTAATGTTAAGGCATGGGGATTTTTTCACTTAGTGTTTTTGTAATCACAGATTAGAAAATGCATTTTTTTATACCCTTTTTTCTGAATATGAAAGAAGACGTTTAAAATATAGAGTGTGTAGTTTTTAAAATGTTATGTTTTTCACTATTTTACTGGGCATTAAATTAATATTTTAATTTATCAACATATCATAAAATTATTTCATATTTTACAGGACACTAAAACTTAAAGTCTGTCTCAGAAAAAAACTGAAATTACATTTTTGAAAAAAAAATTAAAAGATTTAAAAAGTATGCACATTGCATTTAGAGTTCATATGCAAGAAGCAGAATTTAAAAATGTTCTGTGATTAGAAAAATAGAGAGGAAATTCCTATTGCTTAGCTTTAGGATTGAAGATTATGCAGTGTCAGCTGATGTACTGCCCTAAAAAATCATATACTTCTCACAGATTTTAAGCAAACAAAATTTTTTTACTGCATCTAGAAAAGTCATCTAATGAAAGACATCTAAGGGTAATTTGCTTATAACTAGATTAATCAAACTCTAAAAAGCTTAAATGAAGAAAAAGGCTTGCATTGATATGTCTTATATTAACAAATTACAGAGATCATTGTACAGACATAAATAATAATTGTGTAATAGCTTTTCATAAATAGTGCTTTTGCTACATTTTGCTTGATCTCGTGTAGCAAAAAAACAATGACTGTAGTGCTCCGAAACCAAACCAAACCAATCATTTTCTGTATAGGTGCCTACTGATGATTGTAATGATAAATTAAATTTTCTGTTCATCGTTACACATCTAGAAGGTTAGGCTTTGTGACCTGTTATTCATTTTTATTGTAATATACTGGGCTTCAGTTCTCAACACATGAGCACAAACTGAGGTTATATGTGTAAGTTGTCTATCTTTTTAGTTATATAGTACTCGTTTTATTTGAATTTTATATATTATATATATATATATATATGTATATAGTTGTTAGGATTATTTTAAATTTATAGACTTTTTCTACAACTCACCTGTAATTTTTACCTCCAAATGCACATTCTATCTCCATTCTTTTAAAGGAAGGTATAAATTATTCTGTTATTCTTTGCATGACACTGTGTGAGAATACCATTCTGTTTTAAGCTCAGTTGTGTCTCGAGTCTAAGAATCTTTAATGTTAGCTTTACCTAACTTCTTAACTTATGTATTTGTTAATTTGTGCTTTATGTTAGCTTGCTCTTGTAGCTTTGATAGTGAAAACTCGACTGTATTGTGGGTAATATTAACTTGTAATGCCGTACTAATTTTTAATAGCTTTACTATAATTTTATTTCAATAAGATGTTTGACATAATTGCTAATATATTATGTTTTTCATTAATGTATAAGGATCAAGTGGATGTCACTAAAAGCACATATTGTAACAGACCTTGGAAACAGCAGCTAAAACTTTTGAAGCTTACAGAGGAGGAATTATGGCCATTGGATGTGGTAAAATCATTTGAATATTAACTATTTTTGAATACATAGTTTGAAATAATTAATAATAATTTTGGTTCATCATTTTACCTGATCAGGTAATGGATTAAAATTTCACCGTTGCTTTGAAACTGTGCTGAAATTTAATTTTAATATATCAACCTTACCTTTAGCTTACTGTTGAACTGAAAGTTAATTGCATATACAGTTGGCACTCATTATAATGACACCCGTAGAAGAAGATCATGATAGCAAGTGGTTGCTATAGTGAAAATTGATAAAAAAACATAAACTAGCTTCATTGGCATGAAAATTAAGATTTTAAAATAAATTCCATGTTAGTGCATGACAACAATAAACATACTATTGTTATCCAATAAGCATTGGCAATGAAAATTAATTAAAGTGTATACAATTTAAGACAGCAATCATTTCTAATATAAAAATTTAAAGTAAAAATGAATGTAATCCCAAAAAATTGGGTTTTCTTACATATATTTCCCAGAAAAATAATTATTTTTATTAAAAACAACCAATGATTTCTAATCATGGTTAGAAATCATTGTTTGTTTTTATATGAATTTAAGATGTTTTTAACATAATTTTCCTTCTCGGTTAAAGATCACGTTGTGGAGGGAATTGGGGATGCTGTATTCAATGATCTGCAGGGTCATTATATAGGATGTAAAATAGTACATATATTGTTAAAGGGGATTCCATTTGGGACCTTATTGCACCAGTCATTGTATTGGAATGGTCACTATAATGTGCAGTCATTATAATGAGTGCTACTGTATACTATATATATATACAGGGTGTCCATAATTAAAGTCCCACTTTCAAAAGGCTGCAAAAAAAGAACCACTGTTCAGAAGGACTTCAAATTTAAACTGAATATACTGGAAGAAGGGGGAAACGATTTGGCATAATAAGGTTAGTTTCCAAAATGCTACAGCGCCATCTATTGATACATTTTGGAATTTTATTTTTATTGTGCCAAATTGTTTCCTTTTTCTTCCAGTATATTCAGTTCATTTTTGAAGTCTTTCTGACCAGTGGTTCTTTTTTTGCAGCCTTTGAAAGTGAGACTTTAATTATGGACAACCTGTATATATATATATATATATATATATATATATATATATATATATATATATATATATGTATATACAGTGCCGTAACTAGCCCCTTTCCAAGAGGGCCCCTGTTGCCCCTGTCTAGTTATGGCACTGAGTATATATATATGTGTGTGTGTGTGTGTATGTATATGTATATATATATATATATATATATATATATATATTGTATACACACACTTGAAATACCACAATATATATATATATATATATATATATATATATATATATATATATATATATATATATTGTGGGGTTACAAGTGAAACACACTAAGTCAAATTAATCAATTTTCAGATTTTCAGCTTTTCTGGACCAGAAAAAGGAGATGTTTCTACTGGTGAAACCCACTAAGTCACATCTTTATTTATTTCATTATTTTTTTTCAAAGTTTTGCAATCATATTAAGTACTCTAGCATAGTAGTTTGTATAGGTTAGACACACTAACCACACTAACTGAAGATAATAATATAAAATAAGCATATGAGAGCTTAGACTGGTTCGTAGTTAGCAAAAATATGCCAGTGCTATAACTTAATTTGATTTAATAATGTAAGTACCAAAGAAGCTAAAAAATAAAATCTTTGATCAGCATTTTTTCAAAATCATGTTTTTTGACTTAGTGTGTTTCACCTGTAACCCCACGATATATATATATATATACACACAGTGGAATCTCAATCAATCGTTCTCCGAATCATCGTTTTCCTGTATGTAGTCCTGATGATCATATTGCTTTGTTATGTTCTCTCATCTATCGTTTTCCCACATTTATCGTTCAGTTCAATCGGTCCCTTGAAAAATGATAGATCGAAATTCCACTATATATATATGTTACAAAAAAAATTTATGTAACTATTGTATTTTTCATCTCCTATTACTTACTTTATATTTAATATCTACATTTTTCTTTTTATTATACAATAAAAAAATTTAAGCAAAATTTTCTGCTGTGCTTACCAAAGTGATAGTCTTGCAATTTTACTTCTCTGTTTGCAGTCATTTTTTATCTTCAGATTTCCTAGCTCAGTATTATTACATGCAATTATAAATATGCTAGACATTGATTATGGCATCTCTGAGCTCCTTACTTCAAATATTACTCTTGGCTGCTGTCTGGTTAAAGATATAGAAATTTACCCTGTCTTTCATAACTATTGAAACATGTTGGAATAAATTAAAATTTTAAAAAAATTCAAATAAAACACCCTCTTTTTTTTCATTTCCAAATTAAAATTTATGAGTGTCTGCCCACCCTGTTTGGGATAAGATAACATGTACAAATTTGTGTCATTTTGTAGGACTGTAAGCAGAAGACATTGATGAATGCCAAACTCTTTATACCCAATCTTTCTTTGGAAGATACTCTACAGCTATTTCAGTGTAACAATGAGAATCTTGATGCCACGGCTGTATACCAGAAGTAATAATTTATTTTAAATAACATATCAAAGGTGTGTCCAGTATTTAAATATTTATAAATATAATATTTTAAATATTTATAAATATTCGTTTGATTTCTCAAGGTTTCAAACGTCTGTGAGATATTCTTTGAGTGACATCATGGAGGCAGTTGATTATTCTAAGATATTTGATTTCAAAGGTATGTATTTTCTTCTCTCTCTCTCTTTTTTGTTCTCTTTATTTAAGTATATTAAAATTTTTTAGAACTTCGTGAAATTTATTAACTATGATTTAACTGAAATAAAATGATTAAAAATCCACCATTTGTTGCAAAATTTATATATATGTTGCAAAATTGTCTATCTCCATGGCATGAATCTACAATGACCTTGTAAGAACCAGCAAATAAACCAAAATTACAGATTTTTTAAAGAGGATAGAAGGTGTAACAAATTCTAAATGAAGAAAAAGGTTCTGAAAGTAAAGGTGATATCATTCAATCGAAAAAATGTTCTCGTTTCATTGTACTGAGCAGTGACGAGGAAGAAATTTATTAAATTCAGGTCACATTATATGAAAAATTGTTTTGTTTCTTTTTGTTTTATGTTATACATACATTTATATTTTTAATAAAAATTAAGTTGCTTATGTGGAATTTTAAAAAAAGGTTTGTTTTTAATAAGTTTTCAGAACGTAACCCCCTTTTATGAACTGTCTGTGGGTCTCATATAGCACGGTTTCACACAACATGGCATTTTCTAGGAACCTATCTACTGTGTTATAGGAAGGTTACCTATATATATATATATATATATATATATATATATATATATATATATATATACATACATACATACATACATACATACATATACAGTGGAATCTCGATCTATCGTTTTTCAAGGTCCCGACTGAACTGAACAATCAATGCGAGAAAACGATAGATGCGGGAACATAACAACGCAATATGTTCATCAGGACTGGGTGGAATAAACGACACATATGGGAAAATGATGATTCAGAAAATGATTGATCGTGATTCCACTGTATGTATATATATATATATATATCATGGGGTT
The DNA here is from genome assembly GCA_907164885.2 of Dolomedes plantarius. NCBI lineage: Eukaryota > Metazoa > Arthropoda > Arachnida > Araneae > Dolomedidae > Dolomedes > Dolomedes plantarius. Next base: position 140,185,764 of record OU015499.1, on the reverse strand, counting down.
ACAGGTGAAACACACTAAGTCAAAAAAACACGAATTTGAGAAAATGCTAATCAAAGATTTTTCTCTTTTAGCTTCTTTGGTACTAACAATAGTAAATCAAAGTTCAGTGGTAATTCAAAGAATAATCAAATATATCAGATGTATGGCTAATCATAACAAACAATTAATTTAAATACACAAAAACAGTATAAATTAGCATTAAAAACCCAATCAAGAATCCAAGCACAGGGTTCATTCGAAATAGGACCTATCATCCTGTATCAAATTTAAATCTATATAGTTCAAATCAAAATCGAAACATGAAATCGAGGTAAAGAGGGTGCGAGATTATCTCAGTCAAAGCAGTGCTATCAAATGTCATCTATAATCATTTAAGCATAGTAGCACTACCTAACTGAAACTTTCTCAAACCTTTTGAGTAGTTAGATAATAATCTATCAAAATGGTCAGCCCTTATCCTTGGGTGTCTCTAAGCAACTGCTTTCTTCAGTGAGTAATTATGGATTATATCGAGAAGAAAAAAAATTGGTGCCACTTCTCAGGAGAGAAAATCCTCTGAGGTAAAACCCTGTTGTCCCTAAGGGAAGTTGCTTGAATATCTGAATTAATAAATGCATTGTGCAATTACTTAAATATAGTAAATTTTAACATTATTATAATTATTAGGTTTTCAGTTTTTTTTATATGAACTAAACTGTGAGTTCTGGCAGTCTCAAAATAAATGCAAGAAAACTACCTTGTCAGTTTATCAATGAATCAGTTAATAGTTTGATTTTCTGGTAAAACTAAAGAACTAAAGCAAAAATTCTGGGTTGGTTTCTAGAGAATAAATAGATAATCAGGATTAGGATTTTTCTTAAGAATTTTATTGGTTGCAGATTGATCAAATGGCTCTCGGTTCCCTCAGTTTTGTATTTTGTTATTCTATCCTTCTTTTCACTAATAGTATAAAGCTAAGTTGTATGTATGTTTATATATATATGTAACATCATGCACATCCTTTTAACATAGAAAAGGGTAGACGAGGCCAGAGTGGAGTACACCAATAAACACTCAAGGAAACATAGTCCACACATTGAACAACTTAGCTTATTTATTCCGGATTATGAAGACACTCTGCAGAACATACACACAGCAGATTTAACATCGATGCATTTACACAGCATAAGTTGACGACATGGGGTTGCACTATACAAAAAGATACCAGCGGCGACAGACATGTTGAGGAGGTGAACATTACATAAACGATAGCATAGCATTATAGTAGCCACATTAAAGATGATATCCGCCACAAGCAGGCTGCTGAGGCTGTCAGGAGGCAGGCTGTACAATACGTGGACAACATTGAGATAAAACAAACACTACATGGCAGGCACAAAGACAGAGAGAAAAAAGCCCCAGGCAAAATTTTGCTGTGGCTTAAATAATCTTCATGAGGTCATTATCACATGACCCTTGCATTCTGCACCCATTGGCCAGAGGCCCCTAGGCCAGTTTTCTGGACTCAGAGTTCCGTGGCCTGTTATATAAGTTTTGGCACCCACGAGACTGGGGGTTAAGGGATGATATATTAATTACCCACTTTGTAATTATACTCTGGAAGATCTTGGGAGCAATTAAGCAGAATGATGTTTATAGAATACGATATAATATGAGATTTACAGTAGATTTAAAGAACCAGATATTGTCAAAGTTATAAAGGCTAGCCGCATCAGATGGCTAGGACACCTTTTTAGATACAATGACTCAAACCCAACTAAATTGGTGACCTTTCAAAATTGAGGGTACACAAAAAGAGGATGGCCCCACCCACCAGGTGGGTTGATTCTGTTGAGAGAGATCTTAGGGATCTGTCAGTCAACCATGGCAATCTATTGCTCCAGATAGAGGTCAGTTGGAGGAGGCTCATGGAGATAGCCTTGACCTGTGACAGGCTGTAGTGCTAATGAAGAAGACTTTTGTATTTAGGATACTCTCAATTCCTTTGTTCTTAAAACAAAATAGCTTGCTTACGCCCAAGTAATTTTAAAAGGAATTAAAGCAAATTTGGAATTTGGAAAAGGTTTTTGGTTGTGTATGTTATATATATATATATATATATATATATATATACACACATATTTACAGATATTTACCTACACATACATCATAGCCTAATATCAATTAAGAAAAGAAAGACAGAATATGTACATAGTCAATAAGTCATGATTGATTTAAATAGCCAGTTCACTTAAGATATGTTTTTATTTAAATTCTAAATAATTGACAGCAGGACTTCCCATATCCATGCATTCTGGACAATTGTTCATACTTCCCAGGCTCGAAGATTTAAGGGAAACCTGAGCTTAAAATTGTTCATACTTGTTTGTCTCCTAAAAGTTAGTGTGAGCAATCACTCCATATAATGTTCAAGAATCAGAAAATCGAGATTTCATAATGTAGGTAAATTCTAGTTGTAGAGCAAAGCAAATGGTGGAAAATTAGCTTACTGAAATAGAACTGGTCCATGATAATGACAAAAGAGTTTAAATATAGAATGTGTTTAAGAAGTTATATCAAAACCTCTTTTAAAATGTGTAAGTCTCATATATTTAGTTATTAAAGGAAAAAATTGAAATATCATGAAAACTTTTAGTCATATTTGTCTGTCAAGTATTGATGACATAAATTCAATATTAAAATTGAATTACAAGCCATTTAAGCTTCCTTTTGAGATTATTGAATTATAAGAGTTTTGTTTTTGTATGTTGAATGTAACATTGGTAAATTAAAAATTTGTCGTGCGTCATTGTGCTGTGCCAACGTGCTGGTATAGTGACCCTTGTGATGCTATTAAAACTGGAGCCGCTCTACTTCGCCCAATAGCCATTATGGACTTGAACTGACAATATACTGTCAGTCAAGGGGTATCTTGCACAACACAACAACAAAAATTTGTCAGTTAATACATTGGTCATAAATTCATAGATAAATGGAATCTTTAGGACCCAATTCTTTCATCTCAAGTATAAGGCTGAATGACCAATAACTCAAAATATATGTGTATACTAATGATGTTATTTTTTACTATAACTTATTTATGAATTTGCTGTTCTGTGTGTCACCAAAAAGTTTGAATTTTGATATTAAACAGAATATTTTAAATACAGTTGTTAGTGAATTTTAACATTTTTTAGATCTTTGTATTCAAAAATATCTGCTGATATTGTAAAGCGAGCTTTAATGAAAAATGAAGATTTATCACTGCTTCCATATTTCCATGCTGCATGTGCTGAAGAATGGCATTTAAAATCATGGATGTCATTGATCAAGGTAAAAGGATTGATTATTTATTAAAAGCACTTCATTTCTTCTTACTGTATGTTTACTTTATTCTCTGATCAAGATATATTCTTTTCAATTTATTTTATGCTTTGTAAATAAAGATGTAGTAATCTGTTATTTAAAAGATATTTAACTCTCTTGTAATATTACATTTAATATTTTTGGAATTTAGCTAGGTTTAAATATATAATGTGTTTAAGAAGTTATATCTAAGCCTCCTGTAATTCTAATATGTAGTATAGTAATTTTATGAATGTATATGTAATTTTATGGATAATTTAGTTCTTGTTAGCTTTCTCCTAGTAAGGAAAAGAATTATTACAGCTAATCGCTGTTTCTATGGGTTAAGGAACCAGCTTAATCTCATCTTATCAAAAGAAAAACAAAGATCTTGGCTATACAAAACTCTCATAAGACCAGTGCTAACATATGCCTCTGAGACATGGCCATTGACATCAAGGAAGAGAAGTCTCAATTTTCGAAAGGAGAGTTTTGAGGGCTATCTTGGGTGGTGTCCTTGATAAAATGGTATTTATCGAAAGAGATACAATTTTGAACTATACAAAATGCTTAAAAATGAAGACATAGTGAAATTTGTGAAATTGAACAGAATGAGATGGGCGGGTCATCTTTTGGCAGTGGATTCAGAGAGACCACCACTGAAAGTTTTTACTGCAGTCCTCTTCTGTGAAAGACATAGAGGAAGACCAAAAAAGAGATGGAGGGACTGCCTGGATTCCGACTTCAGTGCCATGAAGGTTAAGAACAGGAGATCCAAAGCTGGTTGAGACGGTAGTCTGAGGAAAACTTCCAGAGAAGGCCAAGGTCCACGTGGGGCTGTTGTGCTAATTATGATGATGACGATGGGTTTCTCCTAATGATTAGGTGTCTGAGCTAAATTTCATTCGATATTACAATTCCAAAATATTTTTTTCTCTTTCTTTATCAAGGAATAAATATTTTCAATATTTGTATGTAGAAAAGTCAGAATTTATTATTTTTTTATTAAGTATAACTCTCTCATAAATGTTGAATTTAAGCATGTTATTTTGATGAGAGCCCTAATCTGTGATTTTTTTGCTGTTCATGATTTAATGACCTATTTTCTCTATTTCTTAAAGTTTTACTAAGTGATGCAAACTGTGTGCTGCAAAACAAGGGCATTAAGTAATATGGCTGATTTTACTGGGTGCAATGGCTGGTTCCAGTGGCGGACTTCGAAGTGGTCCAGGGAGCAATCCTGCTTGGAGCGCTGGATTTACATTACTATATGGTTAATAACTATGTTCAATTGTTGTAGACCAACTTATAACTTTTATCAGGTATAGTTTTAAAGGCTTTTATTTAACTTTTTTTATAGGAGGGTAAAAACACAGAGGGGTTACAAGCTCTCCAGATGAACGGGCAAATTGGTTGGATAGACCTGATCATATTAATGAGGGCTGCAAGACACTATGAAAGAGCTGCTCAGATATTGATTCAGAGATCAGTCAATACTGTGACTGAGGTAGGCAACTTTCTCTTATTTTATACTAGCTGAATACCTGTGCTATGGAGTACATTCAAATTAAATACTGCGGTCAATGCATACAATTAATGCAATCTATATACAAGGTCTGACAATAAAGTTCGGTGAATAGTCCTGTAATATTAACGTAGACTGAAATATTAACGAAAGTTACCTTACTGTCCTTCGAAATAGTCATCTCCCGTAACTATGCACCACTGACATCTGCTATACATGCTCTGGAAACTTTGCAAGAAGTCTCTTTTGGGATGGAGTTCAAAAGCCTCGTCACGTTTCGTTGGATGTCAGGATATCGTCAAATTTCTTTCCTTTCAAAGCGAGTTTGAGTTGTGGGAATAGGAAGAAGTCTGGAGGATTGAGATCTGGCGAGTATGGTGGATGTTAAATTTGCACCACCCCCTTTTTTGCCAGGAACTGTTTGACGATATTGGCTGTGTGAGGGCGAGCATTGTCGTGAACAAAAAACCATGAACCTTGCTGTGCGTACTGGGGTCGTACCCCGCGTAGACGTTTCATGAAACAGGTCAAAATTTCAATGTACCCTTCAGCATTCATCGTCGTTCCCTCAGGTAGAAATTCCTTGTGGATAATGCCTTGACTATCAAAAAGGTGATGACCATCATTTTGATGCGTAATTTTTCTGCTCTGACCTTTTTTCCGACGAGGGTGATGCAGGAGAACGCCATTCCATGCTTTCCCGTTTCGTTTCAGGGTCGTACCTGAGACATTCAGGAATCATCATCAGTGACAATACAGTTCAAGAAATTTGGTGTTGCACATCTGCCGTTTCGACAAAATCCTGTAAGCCTCTAAACGTGCCTGCTTGTGATCGTCATCCAAGTGATGTGGCACAAGACGCCAACACGTTTTTTCTCATCCCCTAAATTCTGGGTAACGATTTTGTCGCACGGAACTAACGCACTAAAACAAGCACTTTGTAAAACAAGTCTACACCGGAACACAAACAACGCTCAACTGAAGAACGGTGGAGGGCTGATGGTCAACACTACCGCTACGCAGGTGCAGCGTTTTGTTTTGCCAGTGGTGCCAGATCGGCCGTTCTGACTTCATTCACAGAACTTTATTGTCAGAGGTGTATATAAAGCAACGTTCCGTAACTGACTCTACTCACTAACTGACATACAATGCACAGACCAAACAGCTAGGACCTAAAGAGCTGAAATTTGCATGGCGATCCTTCTTATAGTGTAGGGGTGCACAAGAAAATTTTTCAAAAATTCTTCTTAGATTTTCTTAAATTAAATTTTAAGCTGTTTTAGTAACTCTTTTTTAAATTTGCATTTAAATAATAATTTGAGGGTTATAAAATTTATATCACGGGAGGGATCATAAAATTCCTTTAAAATGAAATCTTTTTCGACTCTTTACCTTTATTTTCTGATGTTTGGTGAATTTTTAAAGATTAATTTTTAGAATTTAATTTATTAAATGCTGTTCAAGTGATTTCTTTTTATGGTACTTTAAATAAATTTATCGTCACCTGCATAACTAAATAGACCAAAAAAATTTTTTTTTCTTGCTAATGCAGCAGACGATTGGACATTATCCAAAAAAAATTAAAATACCGTATAAGATATGTTCTCAAACTGTACTGTATTAACTGTACTATATTCTTTAGTATGTTCTATTAGATTTAATTTGAATATTTTTTGCTCTAAATTATTTTGTCTATAAAAATATGCCTTACGATTTTTTATAAATATATTTTTTTGTTTTATTTTGCATCAATTGTATACATTGATCGTGTATTTATTATATATATATAATATATAAAAATTGTTGTAACGGATCTTTTTATAGGCAAAAATAATGTAGAAGAAATATTCAAATTAAATACAATGGCCAATGTATGCAATTAATTTGTATGTTTAATATCCATAAAACATACTAATTTGAATTTAATTCTTTAAAAACTTCTATCTCAATTAGTCTAGTGGTTAAATTTTATCTTTTATCGTATTTTAATATTTTTTTCTGAATTTATTTTGTCGTTATGCACATGACGCAAAATTAATTTAAAGTATCACAAAAAGAAAAGAAACCATATGATTGGCATTTTAATAAATTAAATTTAATTGGCATTTAATAAATTAAATTCTTAAAAATTAATATTTAAAAATTCACCAAAAATCAGAAAATGGAGGTAACGATTCCAAAAAGATTTCATTTTAAAGGAATTTTTATGATCTTTTTCATGATATAAATTTTATAACCCTTGGATTATTATTTTAAATGAAAACTTTTAAAAAAGTTGCAAAAATAGCTTAACAATTTAATTTTAAAAAATCTAAGAAGAATTCTTGAAAAATCTTTCTTAATGTACCCCTACACTATCAGAAGAATCACCATGCAAAATTTCAGGCCTTGGTCCAGCGGTTTTTGGTCTGTGCATTATCTGTGAGTTCAGTCAGTCACGGAACTGTTTTATATATATATAGACAAGGTTTGTAATGGCATTAAAGACTTAAGAACTTTTTTCAGTTTGTATGTTTAAGGGTCATTAAAAATTTTTTTTAAATATTTATTTTTGCATATAAGATCCTTACTTTTTTTTGGGCTCGGAGGTAACCTGGTGGAGCACGTTGGCTTTTCAGCACTGAGGGTGCTCAGATCAATTCCCAACAAGTACCATTAAATACCTTCATCCCTAGGCTGGATAGGAGCATGTTTAATCCATAGACTGGAACAATCCTTCTATGAGGTCAGAGAGGGTGGGAAAGGGTATGATCCCTCCTAGATCTCACGCTGGGGGTGCTGGTCAGGTGGCACCTGGCTAATCGGACTCCAACCCTGTGGTGCCATTATAAACTGAAGCTGCACCCCTCTGCTGCTACCTATATGGGCTGGTTCGGAACACTTTTAAGCCAGGGTAAATTGGAAACAACAACTTCTTACAATTTATTTGTAGTCTTAAAAGTATTCTTGTTTTTCAAGTTGAAAATGAATAAAAATTCATCAGTTAATAACTTGGTCATAATTCATTGGTAAATGGAATCTTTAGGACCCATTCTTCCCATGTCAAGTATAAGGCTGAATGATCAGTAACTCAAAATAATGTATGTACTAATAATGTTTATTTTTTACTGTAACTTATTTATGACTTTGTGTGTTCTGTATGTCACAAAAGTTTGAATTTTGAAAAAGACAGAGATAAATAGAAAATTCTTGTTTTTCAAGTTGAAAAACAAGAATTTTTTATTATTTGTGTTAATGATTGGCTTAGGAAAATGCAGTATAATATAATTTTTTAGTCTGGTGTATGTGTTTGTCAGTCACTTTTATATTTTGTTATTCAGGAGGAGAATGCTTATTTGAGTTATTCATCTCTCCAAAATATAGAAAACTCCTAGTTTGCTCTAATTACTCATTATGTCTGTGCTGTAGAAGTTAAGGCAGATAAAAACCAAACAGGATTATAACCTGGAAAAGTATTTTCATATGATTGTTAATATCACAAATATCAAATTGGCGTTCTAGGAGAAATTATAGGATTGGATTGGTGATACTTAAATGTTTTTAGATTCTCAACTTGGAAGTATAACATTTTAAATCGTTTTGAGGTCCCTTAAAAACAGTACAGCAAAACTCAATTATCCGGCCCTTGTTGATCCAGATCACCGGATAATCTGCATCAGATTTGTAGGCATTATTTTTTATTAATGTTAACATTAGATAATAATTTTTTAACTATGATAGCAAGAACTAACTGCAAGTACGCCAATATTCGCTTTTTAATTTGATTCAATGTATAGTTCTTGCATCGAATGTACAATAAATTATGGTAAATAAATGCTTCTTGTTGAATTAAGAAGAATTTTTTCAAAAGTCTTTCTTAGAGCACCACTACACTAAAAGAAGAATCGCCATGCAAAATGTCAGCCCTTTTCGGTTGTCCAGCGGCTAGTACTCACTAGACTTACTATTCTTTGTTTAAAAAAGGATGTGAAAAGTTATTTTTATATTTTTTAATGTCTTGTAAACAGTACTATGTAATTTTTGCTACAGAACAAATTTTGTATGATATTAAATGGGAAGTCTGCTTAGTTAAGGATTTTGTTTTGCTTATTACCCATATTACCTGGATATTGGGATTGCCTATGGTCCCAGTCAATCCGGATAAACAGGGTTTTACTGACGGCAGATTTTTTAAAAATTCTTTAGTAACTACTTAATTTTGATTTCTGACATTGATTATGAGCCCTGTTATATTCCTTTTTATATTGATGAAAATGTTATGGAAATCAGTTGTCACACCTATTTTTTATTTGAAAGTAATCATAATATAAAAAGCACCAGCAGAACAGAAACCATTTCTGTTTCGGGGATTTAGGGTTTTTGTATATTTATTATTTGAATATTTTTGTATATTCATCCCTATTTCTGTAAGGTAGGGGTGGTTAGGAAATATATCAATTGCAATTAGTGTAGTAACACTGAAATTTTTTCATGAAATTTTTTTTTAAAAATTCTTTAGATTCGGGAGGAAATAATGCAAATCTAAGATTTTTCCACCCTAAGCAAATTTTCTTTTTCATTGGAATTTCTGTCTATGAAGCACACCACTTTGTTAAAAGGCATTTTGAAAATCCGTCATGAAACCGTAATAACATTTTTTTTAGTAATAATGAATTCATATATGAGACTGTTAGAGAGCTGGAAGATGCCAGTGGCATAGTGGTTAAAATATTCAAGTTGCCACACCACAGGTTCGGGGTTCGATCCTGCGACTGGGCAAGGTCGACTCAGTCTTTCATCCCTTGAGTGGGTCGACTTAAAATGAGGACTAAGCATGCTTGGGAACTAAACTCTGGGGATCCCATGTCAGGTTGACCACCTGACTCAGACTTATGCTGTTATGGCACCCCAAGCCCACGGTCAAGAAAGCGAAGATGAGCACTGCTGGGCTTGGTCACAGTGGGACTGTTGTGCCAGAGTTTAGTTTAGTTTAGTTTTTTAGAGATCTCGAAATAATTATAAAAATGCGTAAAATCAGGAAAGTAATTATAGTCTTTACAACTCATAATAAACCTTCTATTTGTAATCTTTCTCTTAGCAAGGAATGTGCAAATTTTTTTTATGTCATAATTTTAAATAACCACTGAAAATATTTAAAATGATTATGTGATATGTAATGAGACTGAAGTATATGAAAAGGGAAATAGCAGTTACTAGATGCATGTAAATATCAGCACCAGTAATATCAAACATTGTTAAGTATTAACTTACCATACTATTGGTGTATAATAGTTTGATAGTTTTTAAGCCACCTTTCGCAAATCTTATGAACATATAAGGAAAAAAGAGCGAAACATCCAAAGGGTCATTGAGTAATACTAGTAGATGTTAATTTGTCTTTGGATGTTGTCTCACCTGCACTTGGCATTTCCATAAAGTGTCAGCACTACAGTAAGTTTCAGCTTTCAAAAAATCTCTTGTTATGATTTGATTTGATTTAATCCTAAAAAAAACATTAAAATTACCTTTGCCAGTTGTCAGTTTAATAATGAATATTTTAATAATATTGTAAATTTAACTGCCATATAACTTCATAATTATTTACCCCTGCAATGCAGATGGTACAAACACAAAAGATACAAGTTACCATATCTTTTAGTAATGCTCTGTAGTTGTTACAATTTCTCCCTTTTATATTACAATTTCCTCTTCTTTTGTTCATTGGGAAGTAAGTGAATTTACTCCTTAAAGCTCCTCAGCTTTTCACTTATTAAGGCTTGCTTTCAGGGAAAACTATTCAAAATTTAAATTTTTGATTATTGGGTCAGTTAAATAAGTGTGATAAATGATGTGATAATACAAGGTGCGGCCATTAATTTCCAGGACTGATCTAATACTCCAGAAAATATTACATGAAATTCATACCCATTATTATGTTTCGAAGTAACTTCCCACTGCGTAATGCACTTCTGTGCTCAGCTGTATAACTTTCGGAAACAACTTTTAAAGTCCTCTTTTGGAATGCTCTTTAGTGTGGATGTCACCGTTCTTGATGGCTTCCACATCCTCAAATCTTGTCCCCTTCAGCAATTGGACCCCAGCATGAGGTCGTCGAAAATGCAGCATCCTCCCTAGTCTCTGAACTTAACACCGGAAGATTTTTTCTTATTCCAAACTGAAAGATTGCTGAAGGGAAACAAGATTTGAGGATGTCAAAGCCATCAAGAAAATGTGATGTCCACATTAAAGAGCATTCCGAAAGAGGACTTAAAAAGTTGTTTCTGAAACTTATAAGCTGAGCACAGAAGTGCATTATGGCAGATGGGAGTTACTTCAAAGCATATTAAATGGTTATGTATTTCAGTACTATTTCTGGAGTCATCAGTCCTGGAAATTAATGGCTGTACCTGTATGTACCACTGAAACAATATGATGGGTTTTATTCATCCATTATTTTGCTCTATGCTATAAAATAATGCTTCATACTATAGATGAAAATTAAGCTGTTCTATAAAGTAATTTTTTATTCCAGTCTTGAATATAAACCCTACACCACTGCCTGAGATTGGAACGTATGTAATAGCTGAACATGTCCTGCAAGAATGACTTACAAGGAGGATGGTCAGACACGCCTCCAATTTGCTATGAATTGGGGGTTCAGTTGTTAACATTGCTGTTCTGATTGATGGAAAGGTAAGGAATTTCGTCAAGTTGAAAACTGAAATCCATCATCAAAAAGATTAATACTAATCAATAGTTTCTATATGCAATTTTAACTGTATGCAAACTAAATAAAATTATGAAAGGGGTAGTATTAACTTTGATGAAAAATCAAAACCTTTTTAAATGAATAAGCAAAAATATTTTTCCATAATTGCCTTCTCTCATATGACCTATATCTTTCTCATTATTCATGAAAGTTATAAGAACATATTAAAACTGTATTAATTTAAATCATTTTTTACTTTTCTCTTTTTTATAGCATATCAAGAGATTTATTGCATTTTTTTAAAATTGATAGGATTATAGCTGTTAACTTGTTTTTAAAAAGATAAATAGCTGTTTTATGGAAAGTACAGTAAACCTTGTTTATCCAGCCCTTGATAATCCAGATCAGAGTCGTAGACTCTTTTTTTAATTTAATGTTCACATTAGATAATAATTTTTAGCTATGATAGCAAGAACATAACTAAAAGTACGCCCAAATATTCCCTTTTTAGTTTTATTTAATGTACAGTTCTGCATAGATTATACAATAAATTATGGTAATAAAATGCTCTTTGTTGAGTTTAAGAAGCTTACTAGAGTGTCACGGGCGTGATGTGGATTGACTCGGAAAAATTATTTTTATATTTTTTTAATGTCTTGTAAATAATACTATGTAATATTATTACAAAACATAGTTTTTATCATCATAAAATGGTAAGTCTGCTTAGTAAGGATTTTGTTTAGCTTATTATCCATATTACCTGGATTATCCATAGAGAATATCCATAGTAAACGAGGTTTTGTGTATAACTGTTAAATACTTTTTTCATTTCATAATATAATTATGTACTCTCTTTCAATTGCATACTCTAAATAGTATTTTTAATAGTTTGTATTTTGGCATTTCATTATTTTTTCTCACTATGTGATCAAAACTGTGTTAAGTAAGAAAAGAAATAATTACTATAGATCATTATAAATGAGCAATGCAAACTTTTATTGCAAATTTCAAAACAGGTATTTTTTTCTTCTTTCAACAGGAACAGTGCAAAAATCACACACCGGGCAGCAATAGTACCAAATAGCAAGTTCTTTGATACCAGGCTTGTTTAATGTGTGATCTGCTGAGTTCCTGATGTAGAAATTTGGTCATAGGCTTTTGGAATTTGTGAAAAAAGCTTTTGTTGTTAATAGCTTGTTAATTTTGTTGTTTAGCTTTTATTGTGAATTTTTTAGATTTTATTATTATTTGCTTATTTCATTCATTAGTCTGGTACTGCCTTTTGTTGCATCTATGTTTGTGTTGACTAAATAAATATACCTTTAATTTTTTTCTTTATGTAAAAAAGACTTTTTCATTCTATTTTAGAAGCCTATTGGAGCCAAAGCTTGTAGAACAAAGGAGTATGTTTATTTCATCTTCAATGCTTATATTTTAAAAACTTCTAGATATGTATATCAGTTACCAAGAACTGAATTAAAAATAATATAACACTATTGAACTTATTTCTTAAATAGAATAACATTAAAATGTTTTTTAGATGTAGTATGTAGAGTTTCAATTATAATACTAAATAATGGAAGTATATTATTTAATAATTTCTGCTTTTGAACAATGCTAGTACAAGTGTAATTTGTGAAAAGCATTAGATCACATTTTCAGATGTTATGAATTATTATATATTAATTTCAAGAAAATAAGTTTATATTTATTATTTTTGTGAAAGATTTAAATTATTTTCTAACACTGAGCAAATTTATAGTCTATTCAATTTGCAATAACTATATTTATTTAATTGCAATAAATTAATTTTCTTAATTCAACAGTGTGATGTTTATAGTCATTTGAATATTTTATTATCATATCTATGTGTATAATATGTAATATAATTTTACAATAATCCTATTTTACATCAGTTTAAAATGTTACTTTTCATTTTTATTGACTTTAGACCATCTATATACTAAAATTAGGCCGGGAGATATGTGCTCTGAAGTTACAATAAGGAGACATGAAGGACATATTAAACTATAATCAACCTAATGCTCAAGGTAATCATTATGATGATCGTCTTTTATCCGTATCTGAAAATACAGGTGGTCATAAAAAAAACTTTGCCAATGTATGTGACCTCTACCAGCTGTTCTGTTCAACTGATGAGAGAGATTTCAGATATAGGTATTCAGAGGTATGAGCTTGAGATTCTGTGAACGGCAAACAAAGTGGCGCTCATGTTTATGGTATAGGTACAGAAACTAGAAATTTTCAAATGGAAATGGTCACTTTTTCCTGTCGCAAAATGCCTCAGCGCATGCGAAAACCCTAAAGAGCGTTGGAACGGTACGTGTATCACAAAAGAGACGCATTATGCACGCCCAAGAAACAGCGTCGTATCTTTCTCTAAACCTAGCCTTAGTAATGTAGCCATTGAATAGGACTAATAACACAACACTTTCTGATACAGAATAATTCATTTTATGTCATCTATGTATCATATTACTGTTAAGGACATTTCATATACAGTTGTGCCTGACTTACAAGTTTAATTTGTTCCACGACGGGCTCATAACTCGATTACTCGTATGTCAAATCAGTTTTCCAACATTGAAATGAATTGAAATGCATTAATCCATTCCGGGCATCCCCCAAAACACCACATTTTTTTTGTTTCATGTTTTTTCAATAAGAAAAACGTACTTACAAATTACGAATGTGTATAAAATCACAATTACAACAGAATGTACTGCAATAAACTGGTTTATTAAGCTTAATGTACACCATTTACTGTGGAGATCAGATGACTTGAAGATGCTGACGGAGGTGTAGGAGAAAGGATGAACTGAATAATGAATCTTACTTGCTGGTTTTGCCCTTTTCACCACGCTTTCCTCTGCAGGGTGTTTTCGGTTAAAAATTGTCCAATTAGGTCTGTTTCATCCCCCCCCCCCTATCAGAATGTTTTTGAAATGAGATGGTTGGGCGCTTTCGGTTTTCAGGGGGCAACTCAGGTGTGGGGTATAGCAAGCTGCCCCCGTAGATAATGTTGAGAATTACTCTCTCGGTTTAAGACTGGAAAGTAGTGTAGAATCGATATGTCTATAATCTATATATATAAAAGAGCTCGTCTGTTTTTTTGTTCCTCTATAGAATCATAGGCTGTTTCAACCATCAGGACCAAATTGGCACAGTTAGGTTTAGGACCCGAGAAACTAAATCAGGAAAAATGAAATTTGGGGCTCAATTAGTTTTTTTTAAATAATTTTTAATGAATTTTTGTGCTTCTAAGAGGTGTGCGACCACCTGTGAAACCCCTTCACCACAACCAGCTGCGTTAAGAGAGATGGTTTGGGGGTGACAGGGGGGGGTCAAATTCCAGTGCACGGGAGGAAGAGGGTTGGAATGACCTTTGACCCTGGCTCCCCAAATAACACAACTGGCCAGAGAACATGAAGAGCGGGGTTGCAGCCCAGTATTTTTTTTTGATGGAATGCATGAAAAATTTTATATATATATTACCCGGGAATAATGCTAGTTATAATAATTGTACATAAAGGTTGTAAATATCTTGTTTCTCGTGTGCTCATTTGACGAGAACATTACATGGCTTTCATCCGCAAAATGTCGGTGGGATATCTGAAGCTGGTCATAACCTTGAATTTTAGCTCACAACTCAAGGCGAAGAAATGGCCGTGAGACTGCTCGTATCCCAAAAAACTCGTAAATCAAGATCCAGCTCCATAACAGTCTCCAACTTATGAAGAATATGACTGTTTACTGTGGCTATACTGTTGTAAACCTAAATTTAAAATTTTGTTTGATGTATCGTATATAGAGATACATAAATTTTGCAAAGAAAAATATCGAAATTTCGCAACAACAAATTCAGTACATAAAATTTCGCATTTATTGCAAAAAAAGAAATATAAATTCAATATTTTCGTATTTATTATAACAAATTACAATTTTACTTACTTGATAGGTAGTATCAAATTCTTAGTTAAAAGCTAAACTAGTAGCCTTCACATTATGTTCTATAAGTCTCTGCCTTCTGTCAATAATTGCTATGTTGTACATACTAAATATATCAGCATCTCCTCTGTAATGGGACTTATATAGCTTTGTATAGCTGCCCTTTGCAATGTTAAGATCGCAGCATTTCATTGCAATTAAAATCTGTTATAACATCAACAGGAGTATCTGGTTGACTACTGTATGTAGCTGAAATGCCCTTGACTTTGGTGCTCAAGAGGCGGTTCTAAAATCTACTAAATTGTTCCACAAAACTGATGGTGATTTTTTACAGTTATATTTTAGGTCAACTCTGGTACAGAAACTGACCGGGTGAAATTCGGAGCGAATTCAAAGGAGAGTGAAATTTCTCAGTAAAGGATGTGGATGTTCTTAGTTAGGCTGCTATGTAACTAAGAAAAAGTCGTATTTCCCTTTTTCTCTTCTTGCGGACTTGTAGAATGATATGTATATAATGATATGGTATATGTGGTGGAGGAGTCCAGTTGACAGTTCGAGAATTCAACTCCCCTTAGGATTGACATTTGAGGGATTGTAATGGCTCTCTCTCTATAGGGGGGTTTAAACGCTGCCCCCAAATTTTTTATTTAAAATATATTTTTGTCAATTATTACAGGTACATAAATGCTGGTAATCAATAAAATGGTATTGTCAGATAGCCTGAACTTTTCTGCAAAGCGCTACAGGATTCATTTTATAAATTTAGTCCACCAAAGGAATTTATGAGCATTTAAAACACACTATACCAGATTTTCCCCCGAATAATTTAAATTTTAAAACATTAATTGCATTTTTAAAAGCAAAAAATGTACACAAATGTAACATTTCTTTTCTCAATGATGGAGTACAATTTTAAAAAAAAAATCTTTGAATCCAAGTCGGCAATCCGTGGACAAATTTTCTCCATCGGTTAACATGAGATGAGCGAATCCAATGGGGTTAGTACATAGCAGCCTTAAGCAATTATGTTAATAAATTATTACTATATTACCTAATTTCGCTAAAAAGCCGTTTATCAGCTAGTTTTTGCCAATTAGTAGCAAAAAATAATTTTGTATTTATTCACTCATATGGCTAATTTTGCATTTATTTGCATTATTTTGTAAATACGAAAATTACGTATCCCTAAAAAGTATATTATAGCATAGGCAGGAAGTCTTGAAATAATCAGAAATTCCCTATAAATGGATAAGGCCCTATGCCCTTAAATGATTTACAAACCCATATAGGTTTTTTTTTAAAAAATTTTATTGCTTTTGTCTAGGTGCTCTCTTAAGGCAGCTTTAGTTTTGTACCAATATATAGATGTCCAATCTAGTCTGTCTTTATCTGAGCAACTACTCAGCAATTTGGAGGAGGTTTTTAATTCAGTCTTGGTCCTTACTACCACAAGGATGTGGTAAGTATGTTGAGCGAACCTATTTTTTTAGTGTTAATTATATTTTCATTTAAAGTTCATAACAATCTTAGGTTATATTTTTTGATGGTTTGACAGCATATTATCAATTTTTTTTCTGTGCTTTAAGAAATTTCCAATAATGAAATATTGTTCAAGAGTTAGGATTTAATATTTGATAGATATAAATTTTATTATATTTTACCTATCATTTTTGATTGGTTACCTGGTTGCTGATCCTTATTACAGGCACCTCAATAACTTAATACATTAACATTTTTTTGAATAATAAGGAAATAAATTATTCATGATGCATTTAGATATACATTATGTTGCAAAGCCCTTCCACACAGTCTTCATCATGTATTAATTGTTTGATAAAAGCAACCCATATTTTGGAAAAATCATTTTTGAAAACATCAACTTATAGAGGGCACAGTCATGTTCAAATTTGTCCTACAAGTAAAACAAAATTTTACATATTTCTGTAAAATTGAATTGTTATCAAAAACTTTGCTAGTGGGGAATACAATAAATTTTTTCAGAAGGGTACGGTCAAAAATTTGTAAAAATGACAAAAATGCGATTATTAATGATTCAAATGAATAAACACTATCCAGCTGTTATAAAACTCATAAAATTCTTTTTGTAAAGGTTTTGATTAAAATAGTTGAGTATGCTTTTTCTGAGCTTAAAAACTCACGTATGTTGTGTTTTAAAATATTCCCTTAAATAACCTTTGAGAACTATACCCTCTGTTAAATCTTTTTTCAAGTGGTCATGTTTAATTTGAGTCACTGAAGAAAAGTTAAATCCAAAGATCAAAAACTTCTTTCTAGAATGAAAAAAATTTGATTGTGTTTTCATTTCATACAATAGAAATTTTTGGAGTAGTACTGAATTTTTTAAGGGCAATACATATATTTACACTTATGGGTGGTTACTGTTTCGACAGTGGTTTAGTAGTAAATGAAAGAATAATCAAATAAATCAGGTGCACAGCTAAACATAATAAATAATTAATTTAATGACACAAAATCAATGTAAATAAGAGTTAAAAACCCAATGAAGAATACGAGCTTAGAGCTGTTTGAAATAGGAAAAGAAGAATGAAAAAAAATGTTGATTATGTTGCATTTCATACAATAGAAATTTTTGTAGTCAGTACTTAATTTGGAAGGCAATACATATATTTTACACTGATGGGTGTTTACTGTTTCGACAGTTGGAACATGCTAATGCAAAATCAAAAGTGGTTTAGAGGTAATCAAAATAATAATCAAATAAATCAGATGCACTGTGAACATAACAAAACAATTATTTAATAACATAAAAAAAGAAATAAGGTTTAAACACTCCAATCAAAAACACAAGCACAGAGCTATTCAAAATAGGACTATCGTCCATATCAATCTAAATCTGTAGGGTGAGTGTCCCAAATATCGCCTACTTCTGTTTCTAAAGTACAATTCGCGCTATGTATGAGAAAATGCAGTACTTCTTAGTTTTGGGGTTTCGTACTAACAGCGGCAATAGCCAAAAATTGCTCTTATCACTAACAACTGAAACTATATGGGTCTGAAGTTGTTTTGCCTGTTGTCTTCGTAAACTTTGGCTCCAAAGAATCAGAATCCAGTGAATGACCAGGTAGGCATCCAAATTCTAATTTTGCTTATACCATTTGAAAGTGCATTAAACAGAGACTTTGCTAGCAACGCCTTGTAACAGGTGCTCCTAATTTTGCCTGGTAGGCAGGTGAGAGGAACAGAGGTAGGTGATATTAGGAAACCGCTCTGGAGTTCACTGGAAATTTTCAATTTTCCAATTTAGCTACATAACTTAAACTGGCACTGGTTTGGAGATGGATGATCTCAGGATACCAAAGGAAATAGTCTTAGGGATGTTCTTTGAGTTCCAGCCTAATCAGAAACTAAAGTGTGGAGAAATGTCAAAAAAGTTTAGGGTAGGCGATCTTTGGGACACTTACCTTATAGTTCGAATCAAAATCTAAACTAACATGTATCGAGGTAAAGAGGGCAGTGGCGGCTCCAGTCCAGAGATTTGGGGGGGGGGGGGCAATGTCGGTTCTTAGGGTTATATACATATGTATTTTATATATATATATATGTCGGTGTTCTGTAAAAAAGGCGAATACGCATAGAGATTAACATACATATTCTCCCTTTTTACAGAACACCGACATTATATATACACTGCTCAAAAAAATTAGGGGAGCAAGCAAAGAAGTAAGAAAACCGTGTGAGACAGCCACGTATTGGCATAAAATGGATAGTACAACATATCACTGCACAATACAGAAACTAAGACTTAAAATTTAAATTAAGCTAACTTCTTGAACAATATGGAAAAAAACATGAAAAGATGATTAGGGCAACAATTTTGGTTACATGTAAACGATAAAAAAAGTATGTTAGAAATGATGCAAGATTTTTAATATGGCGTGTGGTCTTCCTCGAACAGCTAAGACTGTTGCACACCTGTTTTCCATGGATGCGATGATGTTATCGATAAGACTTTGGGGAGTACTGTTCCACTCGTCAAGAAGTGCAATCTCCAGTCTCGGAGAGTAAAGGAGGCCTTGGTCTCGCAGCAATGCGTCGTCCGAGCATGTCCCAAACATGGTCGATTGGATTCAGGTCAGGAGAGCACGCTGGCCATTCCATACGCTGTATTGTTTCAGCTTCAAGCATGTTCTCCACAAGATGAGCTGTATGCGGTCTGGCATTATCATGCTGGAAAACAAAGGAGTCTCCAATGGCTGCAGCGTAAGGTATGACATGAGGTCTCAGTATCTCGTTTGCATACCTTCGGGTCGTCAAAGTACCATTCCGAATGATATGCAGGTCCGTACGTCCACCTATGCTGATTCCACCCCATACCATAAAACCAGTCGTCTGTATTGTGACCCCTTTCACGAACGAATGTGGGGTATTTCGAGTGCCCCTTTCCCTCCATACCAAAACACGTCGGGTATCACACTCCAGACTGAATCGGGACTAGTCTGGTAAACAGCACTTGGCTCCAATCATGTTGCGCCCAATCTCGATGTTCAGCAGCCCATCTTCTTCGGGCCGCACGGTGGCGTGAGGTCAACGGAATGCAGACCATTGGCCTACGTGCATAGAGACCTCCCTGATGAAGCCTATTACGTACTGTCTGGCTGGGACACCCCTCGTCCCTGTTGCCACGAGCGACTGAATTTGCAGCTGAGTAGCATTGTCTGTTCTGTTTCGACGAGCTGTTAACAGTATATACGGTGATCAGTTGCTGTAGTGCGCGCGTGGCCGACCCTTGCCTTGACGCTAACATTCCATGCTTCTTGGAAACGATTCCACAGCCTTGCAATGACACTTCTGGCGACTCTAACAGCGTCCGCGACACTACGTTGTGTTTGCCCGGATTCAAGTCTGCCTATAATAAGCCATGCCATGGATTCCGGGTAAATCACGTTGTTGAGACATTTTCAAGTCACCTTTTCTCAAAAAGAATAACCTGAGCAATTCGAATTTCACAGTTAAGGCAGTGAAACAGAAGTTCTGCAACATTTCCGGCCTTATGTTTTTTTCTGGTTTTTGACCGTCATGAACTTTGAATGCATATGAAGTTTTCTTCTTTTGTTTCCGCTCGGCTTTTAAATTATGGATGATTTATTTTATGTTACTTATCGGTGTAAGTATTTTGCGTAATTTCGTTTAAAACCATGTGCTCCACTAATTGTTTTGAGCAGTGTATATATATATATATATCTATATATAGAAATAATTACAAGATAAAAGAACTTTTTATATACCATGTTTTTAAATTTTCTGTTGAATTCATATAAACTTAAATTCTATGTATTAATAAATACTTTTCACTAAAATTTTTTTGATAAATTATCCATCAACTTGAAAGAAATGAAGTTAATGGAAGTTAACTTGCAGTTTAACTTTTCGTTCCCGTTTGGCTATAGATGGCTGCACCAGTCTACATAAACAAAATTAACTGAAAATTAATTAATTCTGCTTAAAGATGGCTAAAAGTATTTAAAAATGCATTATCATCGTGTTCTGAGCTATTACTAAAAGTTTCAAAGTCTAGCTAGTAGGGAAGTTAGTTAAAAATTGATTGCAAGATTTGTACTAGACAAACCACCACACAACACACAAGAAGCAAGTCATTAATAAAACATGGAAATAATCACCTCTCATTTAAATTTAAACTCATTGTATAGGTCTACGATTACCGTAATTTCGCACGTATGCGCCGCACCCACCATAAGCGACTGAAATTTCCTTTAAAAAAACGAAATCGGGGTAAGCGCCACACCTGCGCAAACGCCCGCCCCGTAATTTTTTCTTAGTTACCGTACCCTAACCAAATATTGAGATACCAGCAGAGAGTTTCGGTTATTTCCGTAATAAACTAAATACATTTTATTGTAATAAATTCAATATAGTGCTAATTTTATATATGTCTCTTAATAAATTATACTGTAACACTAGAAGCGCCGAATGACACCCCATACCTATAAGCGCTGTAGGCAGTCATTTTGACCGCTAAGATTTGCTTTATCTAAAACTGCTTCTTTCTAATGAAATGTCACCGTTCTACTACACGTCTACCGTAGTACAATGCAAAAAAGGAATAAAACCTAAAAGGGTACAAAAGCCATTTTTATTTCACCGAAAACATAATAAATATTAAAAAAAAAACGTAATCATGTAACATCAAATGGGTAAAATACATAAAGCATACAATTATTAATTAAAGTAATAAAGACATTAGGTAATACTAATAACCATCAAATGAAATTTTAGATACACATGTAACATTTACCGATCATCAAAATCATCAGGTCCTCAACTTTCGATACTGAAAAGAGACAATTTTTGGATCAATTCGTACTGTATCGTCTGGATCTTTCTCGTCGTCAGAACTGTCGTCGTCGCCGCATTGGGAACAATTATTTCTGCCTTTCTAAAACTGGGCATTATTGTCTTAATGGACACAACTCTCCATGCTTGAGAGACCCACTTCGCGACCTTCTACGACGTTGTCTCGTAGTTGTCTTTCGCATAGTTCCGCGTTTTGTGTAGGAATGTAGACCTTCAATCATCCACGATTCCCAGAGACTTCGCATTCGGCATTTGAATGATTTGTTTATTATTTCTGCCTTTCTAAAACTGGACATTATTGTCTTAATGGAGACAACTCTCCATGCTTGAGAGACCCATTTCGCGACTTCTACGACGTTGTCTCGTAGTTGTCTTTCGCCATAGTTCCGCGTTTTGTGTAGGAATGTAGACCTTCAATCATCCACGATTCCCAGAGACTTCGCCATTCGGCATTTGAATGATTTGTTTATTATTTCTGCCTTTCTAAAACTGGACATTATTGTCTTAATGGAGACAACTCTCCATGCTTGAGAGACCCATTTCGCGACTTCTACGACGTTGTCTCGTAGTTGTCTTTCGCATAGTTCCGCGTTTTGTGTAGGAATGTAGACCTTCAATCATCCACGATTCCCAGAGACTTCGCATTCGGCATTTGAATGATTTTGTTTATTATTTCTGCCTTTCTAAAACTGGACATTATTGTCTTAATGGAGACAACTCTCCATGCTTGAGAGACCCATTCGCGACTTCTACGACGTTGTCTCGTAGTTGTCTTTCGCATAGTTCCGCGTTTTGTGTAGGAATGTAGACCTTCAATCATCCACGATTCCCAGAGACTTCGCATTCGGCATTTGAATGATTTGTTTATTATTTCTGCCTTTCTAAAACTGGACATTATTGTCTTAATGGAGACAACTCTCCATGCTTGAGAGACCCATTTCGCGACTTCTACGACGTTGTCTCGTAGTTGTCTTTCGCATAGTTCCCGCGTTTTGTGTAGGAATGTAGACCTTCAATCATCCACGATTCCAGAGACTTCGCATTCGGCATTTGAATGATTTGTTTATTATTTCTGCCTTTCTAAAACTGGACATTATTGTCTTAATGGAGACAACTCTCCATGCTTGAGAGACCCATTTCGCGACTTCTACGACGTTGTCTCGTAGTTGTCTTTCGCATAGTTCCGCGTTTTGTGTAGGAATGTAGACCTTCAATCATCCACGATTCCCAGAGACTTCGCATTCGGCATTTGAATGATTTGTTTATTATTTCTGCCTTTCTAAAACTGGACATTATTGTCTTAATGGAGACAACTCTCCATGCTTGAGAGACCCATTTCGCGACTTCTACGACGTTGTCTCGTAGTTGTCTTTCGCATAGTTCCGCGTTTTGTGTAGAATGTAGACCTTCAATCATCCACGATTCCCAGAGACTTCGCATTCGGCATTTGAATGATTTGTTTATTATTTCTGCCTTTCTAAAACTGGACATTATTGTCTTAATGGAGACAACTCTCCATGCTTGAGAGACCCATTTCGCGACTTCTACGACGTTGTCTCGTAGTTGTCTTTCGCATAGTTCCGCGTTTTGTGTAGGAATGTAGACCTTCAATCATCCACGATTCCCAGAGACTTCGCATTCGGCATTTGAATGATTTGTTTATTATTTCTGCCTTTCTAAACTGGACATTATTGTCTTAATGGACACAACTCTCCATGCTTGAGAGACCCACTTCGCGACTTCTACGACGTTGTCTCGTAGTTGTCTTTCGCATAGTTCCGCGTTTTGTGTAGGAATGTAGACCTTCAATCATCCACGATTCCCAGAGACTTCGCATTCGGCATTTGAATGATTGTTTATTATTTCTGCCTTTCTAAAACTGGACATTATTGTCTTAATGGAGACAACTCTCCATGCTTGAGAGACCCCATTTCGCGACTTCTACGACGTTGTCTCGTAGTTGTCTTTCGCATAGTTCCGCGTTTTGTGTAGGAATGTAGACCTTCAATCATCCACGATTCCCAGAGACTTCGCATTCGGCATTTGAATGATTTGTTTATTATTTCTGCCTTTCTAAAACTGGACATTATTGTCTTAATGGAGACAACTCTCCATGCTTGAGTGACCCATTTCGCGACTTCTACGACGTTGTCTCGTAGTTGTCTTTCGCATAGTTCCGCGTTTTGTGTAGGAATGTAGACCTTCAATCATCCACGATTCCCAGAGACTTCGCATTCGGCATTTGAATGATTTGTTTATTATTTCTGCCTTTCTAAAACTGGACATTATTGTCTTAATGGAGACAACTCTCCATGCTTGAGTGACCCATTTCGCGACTTCTACGACGTTGTCTCGTAGTTGTCTTTCGCATAGTTCCGCGTTTTGTGTAGGAATGTAGACCTTCAATCATCCACAATTCCCAGAGACTTCGCATTCGGCATTTGAATGATTTGTTTATTATTTCTGCCTTTCTAAAACTGGGACATTATTGTCTTAATGGAGACAACTCTCCATGCTGAGAGACCCATTTCGCGACTTCTACGACGTTGTCTCGTAGTTTGTCTTTTCGCATAGTTCCGCGTTTGTGTAGGAATGTAGACCTTCAATCATCCACAATTCCAGAGACTTCGCATTCGGCGTTTGAATGATTTGTTTACAGCCAAATAAAGTGGTTGAATTAATTTTGTCAAACCTCCTGGAATTATTGCTAAATTTTCAGACAGTCTTCGCTGCAACTTTAACAGGCTTGAAAAGTGGGCCTTCATAGAGTCCATTATGAGTAGCAATTTTGCACTGAAAAAGCCCCTCTTCCATTTTTCGCCAGATTCGTTCAAACCACTGTTGCATTATGTTTCATTCATCTATCCTTTCTCGTTCGCGGGGATCACAAGTCATTGGGAATTCTCGTTTGGGAGTTTTTCTTTTTTCATCGCTTAGAGGTTTCAGTTTTTTCATCGCTTCTCGTGCAAGACAAGACACAAGTAAATGGCATTTCTCGTGACCGGTAGTAACAATACTCACTGTAGTTTCACCAACCTTGTTGACAGTCCTGCTAGGAGAACAGTCGAAAGTCAAAGGCACCTCGTCTTTGTTGATTCACTGATCGGTGGAAAACTTGTTGTCCTTAATTGGTCCCCTATAAACTTCAGGAAAGATTCTTTACCTCCCAATCAACAGGAAATTTTAGCCTCACACGGTATTGCGGGCCCAACGGAGAGGTTTTTTCGTTTCATGAATCGGTAGCACCAGTGAATCCAGCTGTGAAATCGTCTATTTCCATGTTCGCCGCCATAACTCTGGCTTGTAAATGTTTCTTTACTGTGGATTTGGAATGCCCTTACTTCCCTGTGATGAAATCCATTTCTCAGGTTAGTTTCCAGTTGAGGACAAGCAGCTCTCCACCTTCTGCGTGCTCCCTTACTATTCGGCATCTTTCGTAGAACTTTCTTTTCGGAGCGCCATCGCGAAACACAACGTTCATCAATATGAAATCTATTTCCGATCTCTTCTGCTTTGGCAATTAATTCAACTTAAGATTAGCACAGTAGCTTTTGTTTCAGCGTTTCGCAGCCATTTTGTCAATTAGTTTCACAGTAAGGGGGAAAAAACTATTTTCGCAGAAGAGAGAGAGAACGACAGCAATGATCGTGCGTGGTCGACAAAGGTATATGACAGTTATCGTCAAGCTTTTCAAAAATAGTCAAGAACTGGCGTATGAGCAGTGATAAACGCCTTGTCCAAGTAATGCGTGAGGCTCAATTTTACTAGAAAAGCGCAAGCTAAAAGATTTTAAAATCCAAAATCGGCATAAAAGCGCACCAGCAAAGCGCCGCTCCCAACAATTTTTGAACTTTTTTTTACGTATGCGCCGCGGCGCTACGTGCGAAATTACGGTATATAATTTTGGGCTATGTGAAGAAAAAAAAACAAAAAAAAACGCCGGGTGCTTAGTTTTCGGCTTTTCGAAACGGCCATTTGCAAAATTGCCCCTTACTGCTATTTGTGCTTTATTTACATTGGATTCCTGTTTATTCCTCAAGCACAAAGGTTTTGTCTTTTTTAGGGGGGGACAATTGCCCCTCTGTCCCCCCCCACCCTGGATCCGCCTGTGAAAGAGAAGAGAGATTATATCAGTCAAGCAGTGCCACCCAAACATCGTCTATAATCATTTAACACCCTTAACGATTTGCATAATTTTCAGTAAACGGTAATAAAAGGGCCATTTTTTTCTGGAGGATTCCATTATTTCTTGATCTGCTACATGTAGTTTAAAAAAAACATCCCCAATTACATTATTGATGCTACCTGGTGCTACCATCTGGTATGTAAAATAAGAAAATAAAATTTTTTAAGGGTAAATGAAATGGATTGTTTTAATCTTTTTGGTGCGTTACTTTTTAAATACTCCAGCCGGAAATATCACAGGCATGAGAAATAGAAGACGAAACCTGTAATTTTGACAGGAGCAAGAAGGAAGGGGTTAAGCCTATTAGCGCTACCTAACTGAAACTTCTCAATGGTGCCAGTTATAGCTTTTTGTGAAGTTCAGCACTCATTTGCATATTAAACTATGTACTCATTAGAGGTACGTACATTTCGCTTAAAAAATATCGAAGTTTCGCCCAAAAAAAAATTTTACAATATATAAAATTTGCATTTATTCGCAATATTTATATATATTCAAAATTTCGCATTAATTTTAAAACTCACAATTTTACTTACTTGGGGAGGTAAGTATCAAAATTCTTAGTCAAAAGTTAACTTTGTAGTAGTCTCCACATTCTCTTCCTTAAGTCTTTAGCAATAAGTAATAAGCAAATTTCGAGAGTGAGACTCTCAGTTAAAGACCGTGGATGGTCTTGCATAAGCAATTATGCTAATAGATTATTACTATTATTACTTAATTTCTCTTAACAAAGCCGTTCATCACCGAAGTTTTCGCCGAAAGTACGTTAAAAAATCATTTTCGTATTTATTTGCTATACGACAAATTTCACCTGTATTCGCATCTATTTCGTAAATACGAAAGTTACGTATCCCTAGTAATCATATATATATTGTTTTGATTCTAATTTTTATATGATCATTCCCTAGGAATGGGCACTAGTAGCATTTGGCTGGAGCTATCGTGAGTGCTCTGTGGTCTGTTAGTGGAAAAGCATTTGATAAGCTCTCAGTAGTACATGCTGTGAGTATGTAAAACAAATTTCCTTTATAAATATTTTTGTTTTGTGATAAAACTGCAGTGTCTTTCTGATTGTATTGTGTTTTCAAATAGAACTAACAGAATAAACTCCCTTAATATATCATACCAGTAAAAAGTAGATAACCTTCCTCACATTAAGGGTATTAATATTATGAATAAACAGGAAATCCAACGTAAATAAAGCACAAATAGCAGTAAGGTGCAATTTTGACTATGGCTGTTTCGAAGCTTTAAAGGAGCTTCTTCATCAGTGCAAAGAACTTAGTGGCAGCTCAAAAAGCCGAAAACTACGCTTAGTTTTCGGCTATATGCAAAATTGCACCTTACTGCTATTTGTGCTTTATTTACATTGGATTTACTGTTTATTCCTCACGCACAAAGTTTTGTCTTTTCTTTTCAAAATATTAATATTATGTTCAACTAAATGTGTAGTTTTACCAATATAGAAACTACACTGCCACACTGTTATTGTTGCTATGTCACTTGGCCGACAGTAACATCCGATCAAGTCCTATATAGGCTATTGGGCTGAAGGGGGCAGCTCCAGTTTTAATTGATCCCACAAGGGTTAGAGCCCAACTTGGCTATGGACCGGTCCCGTAATTTTGACCGAGTCAAGTGACAAGACCCCCGTACACTTGACCCCACACCTCCAAGGTAAATTTGAGATTTTGGAGGGACATTGCAGCCACGACAGATTTTTCGTACACCACCTGCCATAATGTACACGGCGGTGGATTTTATCAGTGACGGGCATCGAACCAGTGACATCAGATCACTGGCTCGCTGCCTTTGCCAACTGGGTCACTGTGCCCACTTTTTTAAGAATTTTTCAGTCTCAAGTAATATCTACTGAGTCTTATAGTGGCTGTGATTGTAAAAGATTATCTTTGATCTATGACATTGATTTTATGCAATCCTACCACATTAATAAGTATGCTACTGCTTGGGGAATGACTATCAATTATTCAAGTTTTATATATCAGGTAATAGATAATTCCAAGGCCAAAGCACAAATGCTGCTGTGCTCTCCTCTTTCAAAATAAACTTGCTAAACAACTGCTGTCAGTTTAAAGCAGACTACTCAAGGAACAATTTTTACCCACAAAAGTTTATACCTGAGAAATTACATAATCTATCTTTTACAAAAGTGTGTGTGCAACACTTAGAGCAGGGGGTGGCGAACCTTTATGGTCAACGTGCCATTTTTTTATAAAGAAATGTTTAATGAGGCCATAGACGCGGCCATAGAATTTGACTAGTGATTATTGGGAAAATAATAAAATTAAATACTAACAACTCAAAACTCTGTATTTACTAACAAAAAATCCAGTTATATGGTAATTCAAATTAAGTAAACATTAGTGTGACTTCTGTGTTGCAGAATAAATTAACAATAACTTATATTAGGATAGTAAGATTTTACTTTTAGCAGAATGCATGCTAAACTGGAATCATCTTCCAAACGGTTTCAAGCGAGTTTTTAATGTTATTCATCTCTGAAAATAATGACCTCGCAGGCATAAGTAGATGAAAATATTGTTAAAATAGCATGAGCCAGCTTCTTCAAACAGTTAAATGTATCTGGAATCAAATTCCAATTGTTGCCAAAATTTTGTTATGGCATTATTACTTATATTTCTTGTTAGTCTTTATGTTTTAATCAATTCAAACTTTTCTTTGTTTCAATAAATTTTTTAATCCATTTTGACTCCATATTGAAATCAATCAGCTGCATTTCAAATTCTATCAATTTCCAACCAATCGAATTGGGACAAGTTCAGTTTATCAAATGAAATCACATCAGGGTACATAATAAACTTGAGCATTTCCAATAATTCTTTGAACTGAGAAAATCTCGCTGAAACATTCCTCGATTGAAAATCAATTACGGAACTTAATTCATCAATAAACTTTTTCTTCGTCTACTTTCTCATGTACATCTAAATCTTTGATATTTTTTTCAAGTTTGGGAAATACTTGTAGTTTCGTTTGTAACTAAAATCGTTCCTGAAAACATGCAGTTTAGCGTCAAAAGTTGCGAATGAGATCCATCATAACGATAATTGGTTTTTTTTTTGTGCCTTGAAGCTTTATGTTCAATTCATTGAAATGTTGGCATATGTCTGTAAAAAGCCTCAATTTTGAAAGCCACCTAAATATCCATTACTTTAAATGCAAACTGTTTTTGATCGGTGGCATGCCCAAAATATTGTGTTGTGTGCCATCAATGGCACGTGTGCCATGGTCGCCACCCTCTGAATTAGAGGGACAAAAGTGCCCTCATTAAAATATTAATATTTGGGCCAAAACTAACAAATCAAATGTAATACAGGCATTCCTCGACTTAAGACTGAAATTTTTAAATTTAAAAAAAATTCTCAATACTGTCCTCGAATGTATAGTACCATATCTATATGATTACATAATATTGATTATATGAAAGAATTTTTGGCATCTATTCTGTCGAGAAGAAAAGTTCGTAGGAATCGGTAGGAGGAGATGACGATGAAAGTTCAGTACACATTTAAAATGCTGATGGAGGACCCTATGCTAACTGGTCTCTACTGAAGAAAAAGCGGTGGCACTAAATAGTCAGGAAAGTGTGAGTTGAATGGCCAAGGAGTATTCGTAACAGGATTCAATACAATAGACTTATATATATGTAGAAGATGGAATGACATCATATATAATCGTTGAAGATATGACACAACGTCGAAGGTGACGAGATTGCTAGGTGGAAAATGGAGTGAAGATTCAGTTTAGACCGCAGAATAATAACCACAGGTAGACAACTCACCATCACATCGCTGGGTAAATATTGTAGATTACCAAAAAATCACGTAGGCAAAAGAAGCGCTTAGATATACAAACGTTAGATTTTATTCAAATGAAATAAGCAGGGATGAGCTTCATTTACAAAAAAAAAATATTCCGGGTCAATAATAAAATTATATGTACAGTTATGAGAGCTGTCGATGATACGACCGTTATGGTCTTCAGCAGACCTAAAAAAAAAAAATAACAAACATAAGTTCGACAGATAAGTACAAGCAAATAAAAATAAGCTCCCCCACAGAATCAGGCATGGCTTTTTCTGGGGGGGGGGGGGGGGGGGCTGCTTCCAACAAAAGTCGTAGCAGCTCAAAGTACAAAAAATGCTCGAATGTATATTATCCTTTTTTTCAACTCCAGGACAGAGTTAGGAGAAAGAGAGGGTTGTAATATTAAGTAAAATGCCAAGGCGCGCCAAAGCAAAGAAGCATACACTCTTAACATCCGACGAACCCCGGGAGAATTTTGCCCGTAACACGGAGAGGAAAACAATCGTCCATAAGAGAAATGGCGATTTCTCGCCAAAAGAAACACCCCTACGTTCGCAAAAGAGGCGCGGGAGATTTTTGAATACAGCTTTTGGAGCTATGGGTACTGACGTCACGAACAGTGATTGGTCAGATTCTCTTAAGTGCCGAGGAGTGCAAAAGCACTTCTTTCCACGAAAATTCTGACTTCTCAGAAACCCGCAGAAAAAGTAATTAAAAGTGGAGGCTTTTAAAAGCAAAACGCCAGGTCTTTGTTGATGAATGCTAAGCCCCCGCTGAGCACGGAAAGGGAATACTACAAAACAGCTTATTTTAAAGCATGGCACTTTCCTTGTTATAGATAACAGGACAGTGTAATGTCGTGAAACAATTTTAAAGAGGTTTTCAAGAAAGCGTCAAGCTGTTATAATTACAGATGTCGCCAGAAGAGGAAACTGGCATAACCCGCTTAGACACCCAGACTTACCAGGGAACACGCTGATTTAGAAAAGGATTTAATGTGGTAGAGTAAAATATTTGTACACATGTTTATTCTTAGTATGCTATAAGAATTGTTTATTATGAGGGTTTTGTAGGATTTGTATGTAATGAAATTTTTATTTTTTACTCATTGTTTTGCTGCCATAGGTGTTGTATGTGGAACACTTTTGACAACAGGAGGAGGTTGGCAAGATCAAGTCTCTGGAATAATAGGTGGAGTCAAACAGAGGATATTCTGAAGCGTGTTTACCTATTTCTGTGGAAAGTGGAAGCCATTTCTCTTCCTCCTGATAATAGCAGAAAAAATTAAATGCCCATTGTTATTAATATACACAGGGAAAGTACGATTAGCCAAAAATTTGTTGCAGGTATTGTAATGCGTCCTTTTTATCTGTGACTTTTTGGAATTTTCTCTTCACAATAACAGCATTGCCTCTTGTTTTATACCTATGCTTTAGGTGATGCTAAAAGAGCTTATAAATGATGAAATTCTTTGAGTAGACAATTATCTATTTATTATAAAATCTTATGCAACTTGGAAAAATCCTTTAATTTTGTGATCATTTTAGTAGCCCTTTAAAAGGTACCCATTTTGTTTCAGATACTTAAAAGGCATTACTTAAAAAAAAAAAAAATTGCAGTATATTTCCTTTTTTCTCATTAGAAGTTTGTATAAATGGTTATGTCTTGTAATTTTTTTTTTTATCCATTCATTCACTCCCCCACTCCATTAATGATTCGACCTGGAGCAGGTCCAAAATATGAGTTCAAGCCCCATTTTTGTTAACCTTTTCCCTTACAGGCGGGATACACATGTACCCAAGAATGAATGCATATATAATATATATATATATGTATATATATGTACACACACACACACACATATATATATATACAATGGAATCTCGATCTATCGTTTTTCTAGGGACCCGATTGAAATGAACGATAAAGCGGGGGGGAAGGGGGGGGGGGAGGGAAAACGATAGATGCAGAAACATAACAAAGCAATATGATCTTTGGGACTGATAAAATGCACGACACATCACGGAAAACAATGGATCCGAAATGATCGATGGAGATTCCACTATATATATATATATATATATGTATTATATGTGTTGTGTGTGTATATATATATTATGTGTATATATATATAAATATATGTATATATATATGTATGTATATATATATATATAATATATATATATATATATATATATATATAACCCCCATAATATCCATTCTAGGGGTATGAAATTTCCCGTTTCTAAAGGGGAAATCGGAAAAATGGGCCCTATAAGCTAAAGGTTAATCTATCATTCTAATTCTGGCATCAAAACAAAAATCTTAAATAGCAGTACTTTGCACCCATTTTCAGCATTGTTTGCAGATCATTTCTATTTTAATTGTTAACAGTTACCAAAAAGTTATTATTGCAATAATTACAGTAATATATTACAAGTTTATTTTACAATAATTCATATAATTGTACATGGTTTTCAACATTTTTTTTTCTTTACAGAATGTCATCCGCAATGGTATGCTCGCGAAGAGAGTGTAGTATCATGTTTTAAGAATTTAATACTGCATTCCAATCAAATGAAAGGACGGCATTGTTAAATGGTAAGAACAAGAGCTCATTGTTGTTTCTTTTTCTGCATTAGTTTTACATCATTTAGTTTTTATTTTTTTACTTGATTGCTCAACATTGCAGGCTGTATATCAAAACCCTAGAAATTAATGATGATTTTAAAATTTTGTTTTGCTTTTATCTGCCATTTAGTTTAATTCTTCCTTTAAATGATGAGGCTCTCACACATCATGTGTTTCATGTACTAAAATGCAGCATGACATTCTATATTATCGGGAGTTTTTGATGTATTGCTTAGCAAATATGTGTGTACATTTCATTTAGAGTGGTTATTAACAGAGTTAATTTTAATGTTTATAAGCATCTTTTTTCATAGTAATATACCAACTCCATTGCAAGCTAAAACTTGATGGACACTTCTCCGAACACATTCCAGCATCTTACTAAAAGGGTCATGCATGCTATAGGCATGTTAGATATGAAACTACCTGGCAATGGAAACCCGTGCCGGATAATTTTGCATTACCTGAATGTTTCAAGGACCTCTTCATTAAAAAATATTAGTATAATTTTATTATCGTTTTCTTTTTTAAATTCTTATTAGAACTATGGGAAGAACATACAGTAAATCTCGTTTATTGGCCCTCGTTGACTGGATCACCAGGTAATCCGGATCAGATTTTTTTAGACATTTTTTATTTAATGTTCTCATTAGATAATAATTTTTCACTATGATAGCAAGAATGTAATTACAAGTCACCAAATATTTGGTTTTTTTTCGTTTGATTCAATGTACCGTTCCTACATAAGCTTGAACAATAAATGATGGTAATAAATGCTTTTTTGTTGAGTTTAAGAAAACTTACTAGACTTACCATTCTTTGTTAAGAAATTATGTGAAAAGTTATTTATATATTTTTTAATGTCTTGTAACAATACTATGTAGTTTGTTACAAAACATAGTTTTTTATCGTAATAAATGGTAAGTCTGCTTAATTAAGGATTTTGTTTTGCTTATTACCCATATTATCTGGATTTTCAATATCCAGATAGGCTATGGTCCCAGTTAGTCTGGATAAATGAGATTTTACTGTACTTTTATTACCTGAAATGTATGAGTTATAAACTTACAATATGTATTTGCAACTGGGTATTTATAAAGGTGCATGGTGGAATTAAATAATAAATATGCCAAACTGTTTGTAATTAAATTGGAAGTTAAGGAGTCGGTTATGAGCAATACTTTTCAGTCATTGGTAATTATTTCATTTAGTGTATATGATATGCAGTGTTAATCAGGTATTGAGTATTTAGTAAGCTTGAGTCTTGAGGAATATTTCTGTTTAAATAAAAGTATGCTACATGGAAACAACAGTATGTTAATGATAATAAAAGTATGCTACATGGAAACAACAGTATGTAATGATAAGTTACATTTCCAATTTTTATCAATTAAAAAGTCTTTTATTTAAATTTATAAAAGTAGGATTGCAACTCTTTTAAGAAAACCAAGAATAAAATAATAAGCAGTTTTTTTTAAATATTTGTAAAGACATATTCATTTGTTTTCCTAGCTCGTATCATGTTTATATGACTGATGTTTCCTTAAAAAATCTGATGCAAAGGACATCATTCTCATGTGGCAAATGTCCTAAATAGTTGTATTGTTATCATTTCTACACTACATATTTTACTATAAAAAGTATTTTATATTCCCATAAAATTTGCATTTGTAATTTTTTCTGGTTTTATGAGAGCCTTATACTTTATTTGATTATCCCAAAAATTCACTCTGTGAACCTAATGTTGTAACTGCATTGAATTGCTTGGAAAGGAAAAATTATCATTTGGAAAAAATTCTTTGAAAAAAAAGCCTTTTTATTATTATTTTTTTGTTTCCTAGAGCTATTCCAAAATTCAGGTAATCTGTTGTTGTACTTATGGCAATTTTTTAACTTAATCCATTACACCTTGCAGCTGTGACTGCTGGCCATTTATTTAAGGGGGCACCATACAGGTGGCCAGCATTACCCCCTACAAGCCGGTCTCATAATTTAGAACCGAGTCAAGTGTCGAGACCGGAACACTTGACCCCGCACCTCCAGAGGTAAATTTGTGAACTTGGAGGACTTTGCAGCCGCAACGGATTTTAGGTGCACCAGCCACCATTAGTGAACACGGCAATGGATTTGCAGCAACAGGCATCGAACCAGAGACATTCAGATCACTGGCCTGCATCCCTTGCCAACTGGGCCATCGTGCCCTCTTTCAATCTGTTCATTACTTCTAGGGTTTGGGTGAACTATGAATAAACAGTTAAGATTTTTAATGGAAAATTGTGCAAATATTCATTCATTTCATATTTGTATTCCAAATTTCAGACATGTGTCCAAAATTGTGTTCGGGTTTAGTTGGCAGTAATATAGGCTATAAAAGAGCAAATTATGCATAGGGAATATCATATAATTTGAATATCATATAATTTAGGGAATATCATATAATTTGAAAGCGTATATTCACTGTTAAAGTGTATGTCTTCACAAAAGCCCTATGTTTGATTGTCTGTATCTGCAATGACTTAATCTTTCATAAACTGCTAGAAAAAGAATGTAAACTAGGGCAATCGATTAGGTAATGTTACTGTATATTTCCAACTGGTATCTAAGAATTAGGCCGTCTGCACAACCCGTCCGACGGGTTTGTAACCAGTTGCGCCGTGTGCGTGACTCCATTCAATTACATAGGTTGCGACTCATTACGAACTGGTTAGTGATTTGAGTTGGTAATCAGTTTCTTTTGAGTTGCTTCGTGTGCAGACGGGCTCAATCAGCAAATTCTCTAGGTGCAAACAGCAGTTTTTTTTTTTAACCCTCAAACATTATGGTGGTGGTCAGATCCGATCCAGGGGTGTGTTTTCTCCCTCCTGTACCCTCCCCTCTTATTGCAAGAGATCGAGTTGACAAGGAACCCTACCAGGTAGTCTTGTAACAGGTGTTGGAGTGTTTGCAGTAAATATGAGTGTCTTTGTTGAAAAACGCTATTCATGATCACTAGTCATTTTTTTTAAAAATTTATTTTGATTTTGAAGGCCAAAAATGTCAGTATATATTATTTGTTACATTTTTGTGCTTGGAAATTTGGTTTCACTAACTTCTAAAACTAGGTACAAGATTAAATTACACATTAGACCGAATGTACAACATTCTATGTAAATGCCAGAGAGATTTTCATAGTTTAGCAAAATTACAATTCTTTGGCATTTTTTCTACAAAAAGTTTTTTATTTACTGTAAAATATTATCAATAAATGTAATTATTAAAAAAAATGCTTATTGTGTACTTATTTCTACCAAAAACCTCACAAACAAAATAGATTAGGTCGTATCCAACCCAATCCAACCATACCATCTATTTTGTCTCAAACCACTGTACCGTTTGAGGGTTAAATCTAACTGAAATGAATATATACTGAATTTAATTTTTTTTTTCAAAATGTATATCATATTTGAATCAATTTTTCATAAATCCCTATAACTAATGTGTTCTAATATAAGAGGATTTTTCATGATGATTATAGAATAGCTTGGTGGGGTTTTGATGTAATACATCTTTATCGAGAAAGCGTGAAATCTCAAGTTTGATTTCCCAGTTAACCTACTTGTTTTTAAAGTGAAAGAAAAAAATTAGATGTATTGCAGAGTTACTATATTTTTAATTATGGCAATATTAATATATTTTGAGTTTTTTCAATCGTGTGATTTGTTCTTTCAGGAGATTTTCCTAAAGTAGGAATTTAATGGACAAATACTGGGAACAGAAGAAATACTTGCCCCTGGCTGTGAACCCTTGATTGTGAAAACTATGATGGAACACTTAAGGCCTATTTGCTTTGGACAGTTGCTGGTTGGCGCTGGAGGAGGAGGTTTTATGTGTGTTTTAACGAAGGAACCTAATGCCAAAGATTCTGTGAACAATGTCTTAGCTACAATAATGGTAAGACTGAATAAGATAAATTATCTTTTAATGTGAGTTTTGTTCCTTTATTTCTCTATGTCAGAGGTAAACCATCATAAGTGAATTTTATTAGTTTTTTCCATGTTTTTATTAACTTGCTTTCTTGTTTGTTTGTGTGTTTGTCTAGTATAAATCTGTAATCGATTTTTTAACTAACTTCCCGACTAGTTAGACATTTGAAACTTTTAGAATAGCTCAGAACACGATGACAATGCATTTTTTTATACTTTTAGTCATCTTTAAGCAGAATTGAATACACTTTCAATTATTTTCAGTTAATTTTGTATTGTAGACTGGTGCAGCCATCTATCGCCCGGGACAGGAACGAAAAGTTAAACGCAAGTTAACTTCCAATTAACTTCATTTTATTTCAAGTTGATGGGATAATTCATCAAAAAAATTTTTTTTAAGTATTTATTAATACATAGAATTGTCAAGTTTATATGATTCAACAGAAAATTTAAAAACATGGTATATAAAAAGTTCTTTTTATCTTGTAATTATTGATATTTTTATTGTGACTCCTTTTGGATGGAGCTTCTTTGAGGAAAACTGTCCTATATGCAAAACAAGATGGTGGGTGAAATATAGATTTATAAACTATCGCATATGTAAGTCCTGATCTTATCAGGACTTACATATGCGATAGTTATAATATGCGATAGTTATAAGAGCTTTGTGAGGTAAACCCTCACAAAGCTCTCCTGAAAAATGGGAAAATTCACTTACTATGGTTTACCTCTGACGTACTGATTTATAAAGAAGATTATAAACTTTCTTAAATGAAACTAACAATTAGAGCTTTCCATGAATCACCATATTCAGAACATACTGGTATGTTGTACCCATGAAATCACCTTATTTCCCAGGGTCAAGAAACACATTTTTAGACCAGTTTTTTTTTTCCATTTTTGTAGTACAGTAAGACCTCGTTTATCCGGACTAACTGGGACCATAGGCAATCCGAATAATCAGGGTAATATGGGTAATATACAAAACAAAAAACTATGTTTTGTTAACAAAATTACGTAGTATTGTTAACAAGACATTAAAAAATATAAAAATAACTTTTCACATCATTTCTTAACAAAGAATTGATAAGTCTAGTAAAGCTCTTTTAAACCCAACAAAAGCATTTTATTACCATAATTTATTGTACAATCTATGCAGGAAACTATACATTGAATCAAACTAAAAGCGAAAATTTGGCATACTCGTAGTTACGTTCTACCTATCATAGTTAAAAATTGTTATCTAATGTGAACATTAAAAAAAAAAATGTTTACAAATCTGATCTGGATTATCCGGAGATCCGGATCAACGAGGTCTGGATAACAAGGTTTTACTGTCTTTTGTGTTTGGTCTAAATGTGGGACTCTACCTTAAAAAGAAGGGTTAGTGTATAGCATATTCTTGTAATTGTTTATTTGAAACTTATAAAAATGACTTATTTTAATAACCTTTTTTTTTTCTCTTCAGGGAAATCAGAAGATGTCCCTTCATTTTGTTACCATCGATTCTTCTGGTTTGGAAATTATTATATCTTAAAATCTGTGATAGAACACAGTAAAGCAGTTTAAATTCCACCATATGTCCAATGCTCTTTAAATTCGTTTTTTAATTTCAAAGATTATTTTTATATTATGAGCACAGAGAATATATTATTTACAAATTTTTTTTTTGTATGATACATTTTCATTTAATGTACAGGAAATAAATATTTTTATATATTTATATGTTTCTTATTTATTTGTAAATGATATTGCCAAAAGATGGTATCAATTGAGATTTACTGAACTATCAGTTGAGTTAATTTTGATTATTTCATCATTCTGTTTTTAAACCCAATATGCTCAACTAGAAAAAATTTGCTTTAGTAAAGCAAAATTAGCCTATGCTTGTTTAAGCTACTTTTCAAAAAAATTTTAATAATCATAGAGGTTATTTTGTTATAAAAATTTTATGTTCTTTAGCTTTACATTAATATCAAAATTTAGTGTCAGTCCAGGAAAACTGAATTTATCAGAAATTTGATTTTTTAAAATTAATCCTGTCCCTAAAAATTCAGTCCAACTATAAATCAACACTGGTAAAAATTCCTATCATCTAATGGATTAGATGTTATTGTTGAATTTTTTGTGTCCTTTCGATAAAATTAAAAAACTTATAAAAATATTTAAAAATCGAACACTTATTTAAATAGGAAGTTTTAGTCACTTGGGAAGTGCCAAAAGCAAGTGCAGAAGTTAAGCGAGACATTTTGTTATTGTTGTTATGCAAGATAAATATATACCCAAATCCACAATTCACCGATTTTTAAAATAGCTTTACAAAATTTTCTTTTTTGAAAAAAAACATTTTCCTAATTATTAAAATAAAATTTGCTACTACAAAAATTTTTTACTGGAGTTGAATGATTTTTTATTAATAGAAAATGGGTCACGGAAAAAAAATTTGCGCACCTCTGTCTAAGGGCCTGTTTACAAGAATCCGTTAGCGTTGGCGTTACTCGTATTGACATATTTTAAGCCAGTCGCAGACGTAACAGTTTCGTGGCCAATCGTTTGAAGGTTTGTAATTGGTTAAATATATTTCAATACGAGTAACGCTACCGCTAACGGATTCTATGTGAACTGGCCCTTAGATTATGGATCTCAGTTTGCAGTTTGTGAGGTCTCTACTCGATGATCATTGTCTTTTCAAATCTGGTTCAGGCAACCATTTAATAAAAAAAAATTCAGGTAATCTCTTCTAACGAAACTACCGCGGGTTATTAACGTAGGATTACTTATCGTTGCTTACCTCCTTTGTATGCATATATGTATGTATGCGTTATGTATATATGTATGTATATATATATATATATATATATATATATATATATATATATATACAGATATATATATATATATATATATGTGTGTGTGTGTGTGTGTGTGTGTGTGTGTGTGTGTGTTAGTTAAAATTCGAAAAGTCAATGAAAAAAGCGAATTGCCCGCGTATTGAAAAGGTAAGTAGAAGGAAGGGTTGCCAGCTTCAAAGGAGAACTTATTTGTCAATTAATCGTAACTCGTGTGTATGATCTCCAAAAAAAACAACGCAACTTTAATTAGAAAAAGCCCTGCGTACTTCAGTACCACATACAGATAAGGCGAAACGTCGCAACGTCACTGGCAACGTCAGTTTTCGTCTACTATAGATCACGTGATTATCGGGTGGCAGAAAACAAGCCGTTCCTATGCGTTTGCATGTGTTTTTGGTCGATACCTTCATTTTGAGATAAATAATTTAAGTTTATTCATAAAATTCCTCATATTAGTTGTATGTAACAGGTATTTTAACACTTTTTTTTCAACATTTCGCAAGGTTTAAGAGAATATAATCATTCTTTCGTTGAGAATGATTATTGTTACGTTGAGATATGTATAGATATCAGGATAAGTTACTTCAGGCCAACGTCTTGTATCGTAACTCCAGTCTTCCTCTGTTAATAAATACGGGTCACATACTGAATAAACCTTTCCGGGCTGTACCTGAATGTTTAATTTAGTGATATACCTTTGTTTAGATACCGTATCTAAAGACTTTGCTTAATCTGAGAGCATTTTATTCAACAAGCTGTAACAATGCTCATTGAACGCCATGTTAAATTATGCAATGTTTTGCCACTCCTCGCCAAACAAGAAGTAAAATCTGCAAGAGTTGAGATGTGACATGCTGCGAGACACTGCCCTATTGCAGAACCGGGTACCCGTGGGAAATCATTGGAACCGAAAATCCGGTTCCGCAGTGGGGTGGGGAGGGGTGGGGGTCTATCATGCCCCGGGCGCCTCTCGCAAAGGGGCGCCAAATGGTCCTTTTAACTAATTATATATATTATATTACAATATGCTTTTCGGGGGGGGGGGGCGCCAGTTATGCTCGCTACACTGCGGTTCCGATAGTAGTAGAGCCGGATATTCGAAAGCAGTCAATCTTAGGTTTAAAACAACATTTAAATGGGGATGAACAATTTTACCATGCTTCTCAATTATCACTATATAGATCATTGGAACCCTTTGTCTCAAAACCCTTTCAGGGGCGTCGTTTGCACAGTGCAGATTTCTTTCTAGATTTTTTTAACCTAAAAAATCTTGCAAAATTTTACAATTAAAGGTTGTAAAATGATTCTATTTCTTTAAACTGATAACAGATGGCAGCACTAGCAATTTATCTACTCATTTAACTTGAATACATTGAATGAAAGTTTTTAAAAAAAAATCGAGCAAATGCGTTTGCTCTTTG
The DNA here is from genome assembly GCA_907164885.2 of Dolomedes plantarius. Classification (NCBI taxonomy): domain Eukaryota; kingdom Metazoa; phylum Arthropoda; class Arachnida; order Araneae; family Dolomedidae; genus Dolomedes; species Dolomedes plantarius. The sequence continues at coordinate 140,145,007 of OU015499.1, read as the reverse complement.
CAAATGGCGCTCCTCAAAGGGTTTTTTTTTTTAAAAACGCATCCACAGTATTAATTAATTAGATCCGTCCCGGAAGTCGATCCCCTCCTGCTGTCAAAAGATGGGCCAACGCTTGTCGTTTGCTTTTATTGACTTATATAAAATTTCCAAAAGAAATTTTATTTAATGCAGTCATAAACAGCAAAAAATAGACTGCATTTTGTATTATTTAAATCTAGTCTTCGACGAATTTCCAATCTAGTGGCAAATTGAAAATAAAACACGAAAAAAAACGAAACCAGAATTCGGTAGTTTCGGGATTTAAGACCCATTTCTTTAAATTAAAATAAATTAAAAAGAATTTTTCTTTTTAATTTACGCAATACAATATTTTTTTCACATTATAAAGAAATACTTGTTGGTACCCGCCAAAATGTGACGGCTGGATAGTAAATAAATGTACTAATATTTAAATATATTATTATCACAGTGGCAACAAGGCCGAATGTTTTATCATTGTAAGATGGCTGCTATGTTTGTTGTGCACGTGTGTTGTTAATGTTGATTAAAGCTTATGTTAAGTTTAAGGATAAGGAATGTTTAGTTAACTCGACTCGCACTACAATTTAATCAACATTAATTTTACTTCTTCTACATTCCTTACGATGGATCAGCTCTTGAAACCTGAAAAGTTTGACGTCGATCCCACGAGTGTTGGCGCAGAGGCTAAATGGAAGCACTGGAAACGAACTTTTTCAAACTTTTTACGTGAAATTCCTAATATAACGGAAACAAGTAAATTCCCGCTCCTATGCAATTGCGTTTCTTCAGATGTGTTCCTTTATATTAACGATTTCGACGGACTATGATGCTGCAATTACTGTTTTGGACTCAATCTATGTTACGAAACGAAATGAAATTTTCGCAAGACATTGCCTAGTCTCTATAATGCAAGAAACTGGTGAGTCTGTTACTGAATTTTTACAAACACTCGAGCAACTTAGCAAGGATTGTAATTTTAAAGCGGTGACTGCCGATCAATACAAGAGTGAGTACATCAGAGACTCGTTTATCCGCGGTTTAAGAAATCCCCGTATGAGAGAACGTTTGTTGGAAAATTCTACTATTACCTTGGAAAATGCTTTCGATCAAGCTAGGGCGTTGGAACTAGCTGAATCACACTCAGCATCGTACTTGAATACCTCACATCCTATTTCTGTGGCTGCCACTGATTTTTCTGACAACAATATTGAGGATAGTCATTCAGCTGCAGCTGTGCAGCTTCAATCTGGAAAGTGTTTCTTTTGTGGAAATGGTCGCCACGTAAGAAGTTTGTGTCCTGCGAATGAGATACTGTGTAGAAGATGTGGAAAAAAAGGACACTATCAAAGAGTATGCAAATCTAAACCACAGCGTGTCTCCCACAATCCTGTTGCATCAGTTCACACCTTAGCTACAGTGTCAGTCTCACCTAGTTGTCTGCGAAAGTCTATGACTAAAATGCAAATTATTGGGATAGAATTAAATGCCCTTATCGACACTGGTAGTTCGCTTAGCTTTATAAATCAATGTTTCGTTAAAAGATGTAACATAGAAGTGAAACCGTACTCGTGTAAAATAACTATGGCTAATTCCTCTCTAAGCTTAGATGTCAAGGGTTGCTGTGATGTCACTATGAAAGTGCAATCACAGGTGTATAATGATGCAAGTGTACTAATCATGAAAAATCTGTGCTGATTTTCTTATTGGTCATGACATTCTGAAGGACCATTCACTCATTGAGATCCAATTTAATGGCGAGAGACCACCCCTTAAAATCTGCTCCCTAGCTGTTGCTCAAATACCTCCAATCTCACTGTTCGCTAATTTAACCCCTGATTGTAGACCGGTGGCCACCAAATCTAGACGCCAAACTGAGGAAGGCCAAAAATTAATTGCTGCAGAGGTGAAGAAGTTGCTAGAAGAGGGCGTTATTGAACCTAGCAACTCATCTTGGCGTTCTCAAGCATTTGTGATGAAAGGAGAACATCACAAACCACGTATGGTAATTGACTATTCTCAAACGATTAACCATTTCACGATGCTTGATGCCTATCCTCTTCCAAAAATTGAAGAATTAATCTCAAAACTATCCAGATATGACTTATTCAGTACTATTGATTTGAGAAGTGCATACCACCAACTCCCTATTAATGATGCTGAAAAACATTAATCTGCCTTTGAAGCTGATGGTAAATTATACCATTTCCTTCGTGTTCCTTTTGGGGTCACAAATGGTGTTGCATGTTTCCAGAGAGTCATTGACAAGATCATTCAAGATGAAGACCTAGAGCAGGGGTCGGTAACCTTTTTTACTAGGAGGGCATATTTCAGAAATGCGGGAGTTCGGCGGGCACCCCTGGATGGAGAGGGGGGGAGTTAATATTTAAACATGAAAATATTAATGTGACATAATTTTTTAATGCATAAATTAAAATTTCAGTTTAAAGAAAATAATCTTAAAATTGATAATTAGTGCAATATTTGACATTGCAAATCTACGACCAACTCGTTGTAATCTGGCCCTTAAGGTTGCTATGTACTAACCCCATTGGATTCGCTCACCTCAATGTTAACCTATGGAGAAAATTTGTCCACGGATTGCCGACTTGGAATCAAAGATTTTTTTTTAAAAAATTGTACTCCGTCATAGAGAAAGAAATTCTACATTTGTGTACCTTTTTCGTTTTTTTTTTAAAAAATACAATTAATATTTTAAAATTTAAATTATTCGGGAAAAAATCTGGTATAGTGTGTTTTAAACGCTCATAAATTTCTTCGGTGGACGAAATTTACAAAATGAATCCGGTAGCGCTTTGCAGAAAAGTTCAGGCTATCTGACAATACCAATTTTATTGGATTATCAGCATTTATGTATCTGTAAATAGGTGACAAAAATATATTTTAAATAAACAATTTGGGGGCAGCGCTTAACTCCCCTATAGAGAGAGAACCATTAAAATCCCTCAAAATGTCAATCCTAAGGGGGGTGGAATTCTCGAACTGTCAACTGGACTCCTCCCACCACAAGAATCTGCAAGAAGAGGAAAAGGGAAATACGATTTTTTTCTTAGTACATAGCAGCCTTAAGTAGAAATCCCAGTTCTCAGGCAATGGTCGAAATGAGTGACAGCGAGGCTTGATCGGTTCTTTGATTTTAAGAATTTCGTATTAGAAAACAAAGATTCACAGGTATTTATCGACGCACAAAGAGAGTTATATTTCAGAGCACATTTTCTCAACAAGGGAAAGCCAGTTCCATTCACTAAATTCCAGAATTTTTCTTCGTTATGATCAGTAGCGTACGCAGAAATTTTCAAAGGGGGGGGGGGGTTATAGTCCAATCAAATTAGGTTTTCCTTTCGCATTAAAAGAAGGTGTTGAGATTTTTTCAGGAATGTGTAGGGGTTGGTCCCCTGAACAACGCCTAATAAAGTCCCCTCGATTTCAGGCACTGGGGGGGGGGGGGGTGTCCAAAGGTCACTTTATTCAGTTTTCGGCGTTTATCTCGAAAACAAGGTGTCGCACAGAAAATTGTCAAACTCAAAAATTAAAGCTTATAAAATTCCCTTCCAAATGGTATATCCATGTTTGTACCCAAGTGTTACCGTTTTCGAGATATGAGCCGTTGAATATGAAAAATTTTCAAAATAAGTGGTAGCGGTTCAGGTATCTCTTCAAACTTCCTCTTCTCTTTCCCCTTCCATTTCTCAGAAAACTCGTGATAGAGAAAGTTGTATAGCGAAAGATTTCCTTCAAAAATGTATATAGTTATGCTAATTTATCTTCACCAGGTAAATAGAGCGTTTTGAAGTTTAGGGGTACTTTTCAACAGTTTGCTAGTAAAATGCTCGTCACTCAAGTTTCATTTGCAAGGTCAGAAACTCTCTTAATCACTTTGTATGCTGTTTAATTAGATACGTATAGTATTCATAACCCATATAAATAATAAATTATGTATACCAGTACGTATAATTTATCTCATAATATACAGAACACTTGTAGTACAAAGGAGGAAGTAAGAAAACAAACCAAAATGTATAAAAGTGTCACTTTAGCTCAGATCATTTTGGAAAATTTAGATATCACACCGTATGAAAAAGAAGTAGTAGTTCAGTTACTTCAGACGACAGTAGAAATTACTCTACAACACATTTCCACAAATACCTCCCTTGTCAACATTCAGTGGAAATTGAGCAACGAATTGTCACGTCTCAAAGGTAATGGGCCAACAGCAGCTTTGTGGGTCCAGTACTTTGAAATGGTGGTGTTGATGAAAAAATTCATTGCAGCACAGCGCAACTGGGAAGATCATATGATATGCTCCCAACTGATGCTACCTTACTTCCATGCCAGCGGGCATTTTCATTATGCAAGGTGTACTCACCTATATGTACAACACATGCTGGGACTAACAACTCCCCACCTTCAACTTAAACAGGATTTTATAGATCGTGGATACTTCACTGTCAACAGAACTGGAACACCAATGGCTGGTGTGTGGTCTGACATGGCAATTGAGGTGACAATCATGTGTGACATGAAGAGTGAAGGAGAATTAACACGTGGGCGAGGCTTTAGTGATTCCGTGTTGGCGAAATGGGTTGGGGGAGCACGCACAGCTACAGCAATATGTAGTTCACTTGAGATGTTTTGTGGCGTCCATACTGCACGAGAAGAACAACATGTTGAGTTTCGAGCATCACGCATAACCAGAGATGATCTAGACAGAAGGAAGCTTGCTCAATGGTTGGCTGATCACCCGCCTTTTGTTAAACGTAATTGTTTGATGTCACTTTCAACGGGAGTAACTGGAACAAGTAACGTCAACTGCTACCAGGCCTTGGAAATTGGAACCCGCACAATCAGCACTTTTGTTGGAAGGAATTTCTCAGAAGCGAAACAATCCAAAAAGGACTCAGTCGTTCCTTTAGCTGCGATGAGCAATATGATGAAAGTTAATGATGAGGTAGTGGTGGTAGAGCATCTGATGCTATTTCAAAGAACTCTGATCACCAGGAAGAAAGAAGGGGATGTAGAGGAGTTACTAACTTACGAGTTAGCCCCATACCCTATGTCTCTATTCGCAGAGGGGATAATGAGAAAAATCAAAAAGTCAGCACTGTCTGATGCTTTTCCAAAATGTAATCAACTGATCAATGTGAAGAACAGTTTCACGGTAATCGATGGCGGCTTCCTGCTTCAGAGAGTAAAGTGGAACACCAACACCACCTTCGCCTCCATCTGCGATCAATATGTATCTTACATAATCAACCATTACGGCAGCAGTTCAACTGTGGTTTTTGATGGTTATGAAGACACGAACTCCACGGAAAGAGACTAACAACATCGGAGAGCATCAAGTAAAACATCAGTGGATATTGACTTCAATAAGAACATGGGGGCTACTGTTCATCAGGAAAACTTCCTTTCCAATGAAAGGAACAAAACCAAGCTCATTACTATGTTAGTTCAGGCTTTCGGTGCAAGAAATATACAGTCTACTACAGCCAAAGGAGATGCTGACTGCAGTATTGTCAGAGGTGGATGGCAAAACACCTCTCATTCAACTGTGGTGATAGTAGATTGGTAAGACCTGCTCGTCTTACTTGTGGCACTCACCCCACGAGACACGAATGTGTTTTTCATGAAGGCCGGACGGGGCAACACAGAAGACAGGCTCTACTCTTCCCAACATCTTCAGGTCTTATCATTCAGCCGGTACATTCTCTTCATCCATAGTTTCTCAGGATGTGACACTATGTCAGCGATTTATGGTAAAAGGAAAGCAACAATAGTACAATGTATCCAGTGGTATGCCAATGAAACAACAAACATCGCCAAAGTGTTTTATGACTCCAAATCTTCACCAGGAGACATTGCTGAAGCTGAGGAATGAATGATCCTGCTCATGTTCCAGGCCCCGCCAAAGCACGCATGATCTCAATCACCATGAGCATGACCTCAATCACCACAAAGCAAGGAGAAATTTAATGAAAACAGAGGAAAAATGTAACACGAAGAAATTTGTGCAAATTTATAAATTTAATTTTTTGTTAATTATTAAATAGTTTTTTCACACTTGAACTGGTGTTTTGTCTTATCAATTTTTAACATTTCTTAGGCACAATTTTAATATGACATTTTAACATTTTAAGATGTTGACATACATTGTATTATATTATTATAGACTAGCCTGGCTATGCTCGGGCCATCTGTCCACCAGAGAGACAGCTTTGAATTGATTGACTGAGAGGGAGAATTTTCATAAGAGGCACTATTAATTTGAAGTCCCACCCTTCACAAAACAACAAAAGAAAAATGTGTTATTCGTATTAATACCCACCACCACCTGGTATGATATGAGCATACCTGCAATACAAAAAGATTAATTTTCATGTGAAAAGAAATAGGCTGGCTACTTTAGCCTATATTCCTGCAATACAAAAATTCAAATTTCCTTAAATTTGTATCATTGGTGACATAATAATGCAATGTACATTGAAATTATATGAGTGCATTTATTAGACAGAATTGCCCATGTCTATGTTGCGAGATATTCTGTATTCAGTTTAGTCAAAAGATAAGCACAATTGAAATATTAAACAGGCTTCCGGAGCATATGGTATTGTGGAAAAACAAATAAACACCAAAATTTCCTAAATATATATATTTATATAACGGAAATGTGAATATGCACTTTTTAAATATTTTGGCGTGTAATCAACAAAACAAAGAAATGGTGAACTTCATACAAAAATAGCCTAGTAGAATATTTATCTAAAACCAAAAACTAAACTAATCAGCAAAGAAATATATGAAATATGAACAGTTTTGGAAAAAAATCAGTAACATGAAAATAAAAATTAAAGAATTATTTGTGGTTTGGACATTTCAAACATGATCATTGTCAATTTTGTTAGGATAATTAAACTTTTATTTCGCTATTGTTAAAAGGCTTGTCATGTATACATTATTTTGAGCATCTTCAATAGTTTTAACATATACCTTTTTTAACAAACATGGCTTTTACTGCACAATAAGACTAAGATTACTATCTGTTTCACTAAAAGTAATTTTAAAGATAATAAATAATATCTATAATAGAACAGTGAAACTTAAGGGAAATTAAATTTTTGTAGCATTTGAAGTAAATATAAAAGTAGTGTCATTTATATGATACTAGACTTTTTTTTATCCTATGTTGGGGAAAAGTACATTGACCATAATTCCCCACTGGTAACTCAGTAGAGGTGATATCTATTTCAAAAATCTGTGACTGAAAAGTACTTTTTTTGAAGAGAGGATCACGTTAAAAGGTGATTGAAATCCATAAATTCACCAGCAGAATAAAGGTGGTAGTCAGGAGAGGATGCAACGCCAATGCGGTGCAGGTAAAAAGCCGTGAGATTATTCTATAAAATTGGATGAACTATCAATACACACGCGAAATGACACAACCGTTTGAACAACAAACACTTGAAAAGACAGTTGTTTTGATAGACATACGCGGTAACTCAGACACGCTAAAAGCGTTCTCATTGGCTGATTTCCGATGAAAATCGATTATATCTCGATTATTACGCCGAGTTATCGAAAGATTCGGTTCGTTTTGCCAGCGTGACGTCAGTGGATGCGGCTGCCGCAAATTGTTTGTCGTGAATGGCTTTACAGGTGCCTTCCCCTTTTCAATCGCTGATCCCCCCGACTTGCGGCTTGCGGACTGCAAGTCGCTGGCGTTTGTCGTGAATCAGGCCCTAAGTCAAAGGAGCTTAGTGACTTTGATCGTAGCATTATAGTGGGATGCCACCTTTTTGGGAAATCAGTTCGTGAAAATTCAGACATTCTACAGAAGCTAAAATGATAGTGAAGACTTTGACTTGTTTGAAACATTTTCCGAAGTATCAGATTGACGGCTTTTAATATATAGGAAAGCAGTTGATGAAATAAATTGTATATAATATATTTAATGTAAGTAACTGTTGTTTTAACCTACTTTTAATAACCATTTTTTGATTATATGAACAACTTTTATACATTTTGGTTTGTTTTCTTACTTTCTCATTTGTACTACAAGTGTTCTTCTGTATATTATGAGATATACATTATACGTACTGGTATACATAATTTATTATTTATATGGGTTATGAATACTATACGTATCTAATTAAACAGCATACAAAGTGATTAAAAGAGTTTCTGACCTTGGAAACGAAACTTGAGTGACGAGCATTTTACTAGCAAAATGTTGAAAAGTACCCCTAAACTTCAAAACGCTCTAACTATTTACCTGGCGAAGATAAATTAGCATAACTATACACATTTTTGAAGGAAATCTTTCGCTATACAACTTTCTCTATCACGAGTTTTCTGAGAAATGGAAGGGGAAAGAGTTGGAGGAAGTTTGACGAGATACCTGAACCGCTACCACTTTTTTTGAAATTTTTTCATATTCAACGGCTAATATCTCGAAAACGGTAACATTTGGGTACAAACATGGATATACCATTTGGAAGGGAATTTTATAAGCTTTAATTTTTGGGCTTGACAATTTTCCCTGCGATGCACCGTTTTCGAGATAAACGCCGAAAACTGAAAAAAGTGACCTTTGGACCCCCACCCCACCCCCTACCCCGTGACGCCTGAAATCGAGAGGACTTTATTAGGCGTTTCTCAGGGAACCAACCCCCACACATTCCTGAAAAATCTCAACCCCTTCATTTAATGCATGATTCGCCGCCATTTTGAGCTAATTGGACTGGACTATGACTATGAAAGAGTAGTTTTGAGCAATCAGTGCAAAGCATAAACCTAATTTAATAATATATGTAATCAGAACCAATGGGGGGGTTATAACCCCCATCAACCCCCCCCCCTTGCGTACGCCACTGGTTATGATGCAATTTTGATTTAATGTCATTTCTTATATTTATAATTTTGAATTCGTAGTCCTCCGTATAGAAAATATCAAAATATGTTGCGATTTTATGAGTCACATCGTCCTCTGTATGAGAGAACGGATTAATAAAAAACGTCAAGAATGACTCCAATTCGTACAATTCTTCAAATCTGGTATTAAATTCTTCCAATAAGGAATCAAAATGTTTTGCAAACTGATAGTTGGTAGAATTTCCATCGTAATAATTTTCTATCACCATTTTTAAATTTGGAAAATGTGATAAATTATCTTTCTCCATATGCTTTCTCCAGAGCGCCAATTTAGCTTTAAATGCATTTATCGTACTTGTCATAGAAGCAATATGAGGATTTCTACCCTGTAGTTTCATATTTAGTTCCTTCAAATTTACAGTTACATCAGTTAGAAAGCCTAGCTCAATTAACCAAGGTTTTTTTTCTAATTCTAAACAAATTTTATTCCTGGATAATAGGAATTCTTTCACCTGTGATAATAAATTTAAAAACAGCTCAAATACCTTTCCTCTAGTGATCTCTCTCAATCAAAAATATCTAAAATCAAATTTCTAATCTCTAATACCTAAAATTTAGATATTTGAACGGCAGGCACTTTAAAACTGTTTCGCGGGCACCTCGTTGCCGACCCGTGACCTTCGAATGGATTTCGAAGGTCACGGCCGACCCCTGCTTTAGACATTTAACAGAGAAAGAAAAAAAAAACTACAGTTTTTTTTTCAGTTTTTTTTACAGTTTACTCACACATTTTTTAGTCGATGCATATTGTATTCACAAAACTAAATTACATAAAATTCTTGTGTTTTAAATGTTCTATTTGACATCCCTTATTCTGAACTATCTTTCGACACCGCAATTTCCGAGATAATAATGTCTTTTGAAGTGTCAGAAGAGGTATTCTATCCCATTCCTTCTGAACAGCTTTCCAGAGTCCTGTAAGGGTTTTGGGATGACGTTTGGATAATGCAGATTTTAGAAGTCCGAAAGCACAAAAATCCATAGGTGATACATCGGGAGATTTAGTAGGGATATCAGTGAAGTGTATGGCCTTGAAACCAGTTTTTTGTTCCATTTCTTTTAGGAAATTTACAGTGGATTTTGAAGTGTGACTGCTAGCTTTGTCCTGATGGAGTCTCACAGATTGATGGCACTGTGGGTAAAGCGATGGTATTTCATTCAGAAAAATTGGCGATAAAATATACACCGAGCATTTTAATGATTTTGCAACTGCCCTTTGACTAGGGGGATTTTCTTTTAACATTAAACAACGTACCTTTGCAATAGTCGAAGATGTCCGTTTTTTCCTTGGATACTTGTTTGGAATTTTTGTCCCACTTGAGGCTCCAATTTGACGTTTTTTTCCTTTCTTGTTGACGATATTACCTATCTACGCTTTAGATATCACAAAACCATGACTCTCACATCGTTTTTGGATAACGGAGTATGCATATTTCTCTTCGGAAATAGCATAAATGTAGCCTTCGAACCACTGCTTTGTTAAAAACGCCATTTTGAATAAAAACAAAACTTTCAAGCCGCAGACGATAATTTTGACTTTTAAAAACATAGTACAATTGCAATTATTTCTTTTGCAGCAAACGATTTTTTATTACCGCTTACCAAAATCGTCTAAAAAATGTGCGAACAGCCTCTGTAGTCATACAGCAATGCCTGGTGACGTTTAACAGAGAAAGAAAAAAAAAACTAGTCATATAGCAATGCCTTTGTGAATTTAACAGAGGAAGAAAAAAACTAGTCATATAGCAATGTCTTTGTGACATTTAACAGAGAAAATCAATTTATATAGCCTTAGCGATTTATAACAGATGAAGAAGAAATAGCAAAAGTCAAAAACAACTTGGTGCTTATTTAAAATTTAGAACCGAATATTTTTTATATAGATTTTTGTTTCAAAATTAATAAAAAGAAACTCGCAAATTTTAATTATTCAATTTTCATTTTCATTGCCTTTGCTTCATTGTTTAGTCCCTATCTTTTTAAAGACTGTTTTACCTGTTTCGAAATTCGTTACATATCTGATAAATTTTGTTTTACTCTCCGGCCACTTTGTTTCTCTACTTGAAAAGAAGAGAGCGATAGAATAAATAAATCCGTGTTTTTATGATTTTTTTGGATGGTCCGGTGGAAAACGTGTAATTGGGGTTTTACACTAAATGTAGGTGAAAACATAATCATGGACACTTCTAAAAAGCATGGTTATCTCAAAACGATCATCAGGAAGAAATCATCAGGATCATCAAACGATCATCAGGAAGGCAATTTTAAGAGGGTCGAAAAAGAAGACGATTCGAGACTTCATGAGCAAAAAACAAAATAAAGTAATAACTATTTTTTTTAAATAATAAAAGGAAGTTCAAATAATTATAAATAAGCTGTGGCAATAATAATAATAAAGAACAATAAGGTAAAACGTAGTGCAAAGACCACAAACAGAATCGGACACTAGTCACATGGTTCAATAGGAAATGAGCGCAGAGTGTAAAATGGGGTAATAAAAATGGTCGGATCCCGAGGGCTGGTTTCAAAAACCAATCAAAGACCATAATTTCGGCCAATGAAATAATGCTTGAACAAGAGACCGTAGAATGCAAGGCGGGAAAAAAAGACTGAGCTAAGGGAATATAATAGCCTTCCAAAAAAAAACAAATTAATTTTTATCATTATTAATTGGATTTCTTCATAGCTTTTAAAGTACCCCCACACGTAGAGGAAATCCTTGAGGTTTTGACTGTGCAGTCCAACCTTTGAGGATTTCCCCGTTGGTGTCGGGGAAGCCTTGAAACCGGTGGTGGACTGTACAGTCTCCGAAATTTCGATTGGAAAACATTTCACGTGTGTACGCGCGTGTTGCACGCGTGTACTCGTGGGTTCAGTTGAGGAAATTCTCAAGGAAATCCTGCAGACTTTTTCCTTGGGGATTTCCTGCCCGTGCATGGCCACCTTAAGATAATTAGCAAATGCTAGATTTTCGAATTACCCATCGACCAACGAGCCCTGCACACTTTAGCAGTGAAAGCTTTTGGAAAAGGAAAAAAAATGCAAGGGCTTATGTATTTATTTAATATTATTTCTTTTGTAAATCTACTTTTTTTCCCTAATGTATATGAAGCGGGAAACATTTTGAAATTTATCATGGTATAATACATCTGGAAATAAAAGGTAGTCTCAGCTTGACAGTAATCCCTTGTGTCATGTCTCCAGCTCTTTTCCTTTCTCTTAGAACATTGGTTCTTAACCGTTGGTCCAGCTGACAACACAAGAAGTGATCAGCAAAGTCGGTAGTGATTTAAAATAAAATAAAAAAAGGTTTTATAGTTTCAAAACCACCGAAAATTCAACACTGTAATAAAATTGGGAACAAAAAATTTATTTCGCTCCCAATTTTCGGTTCTAATAATTCCTGTTTTTCTTTCATTTCCTGCCTTTTCAAGTACGAAAAAAATCCTGTTCTGCTTTAAAGTCCCCTATATATTTTCTGTGACGGGAAGTCAACGCCGCACAACAATTTCTTGGTGTCTCAGAAATTTTACATTCAGTAAAGCAAATGCAAGCTAAAAAACCTGGTACATTTTTGAGCTTTCATACGCTTTTACGATACCTATTAAGTTTACTTTTACATTCAATTCGTTATTGTTATTAAGATGTGGGTCAAAACTTTTCACAGCACAACAAAAATTCAAAAAAATCATTCACTTCAGAAACCTATTACAAACGTACAAAAGCTTTTATTTTGGCAATTTCTGATAAGAATACACAGTACACACAATGTTTGTCAAAAGCACAATGAAAAAAAAGAATGATTTGCAGTTAGTAAAACTGTTTTCAAAGAGCCTTTCGGGAAAAGAAACTGGTCTTTCAGCGATCATCGATAATTCATCGAGGTAGTCCTTTGTGAAAGGTTTCACTCAGTTCAACAGATTTAAGTTCCTTTTCGATTTGACGTGCCTATGAAATATTACTTCAGCCCTTTAGCCGTTTCTTTTTTGAGGAAGGAACGTTGCCCGGGGAGTACCACTTGGAGGCAGGCTGTTTAACACTCCCCTTTACAGCGAGACCATCCGCGCAGCACGATGGTGGTGTGCTGGCGTGTTTCTCGCCTTTTCGGTGGTGTGGAGAGGCACAATGTTAAGGTGATTATAGTTTAGAGCCCGATGTTGTTGGCTCTGGGAGAGGTAAGCATGTATGAGCCTGATGTTGTCGGCTTTGATGGAGAGGAGAACCAAATGAGCCTGATGTTGTCGACTCTTGTAGAGAAGAGGATGATTTCAGCCAGGTGTTGTCGGCTGTGGTGGATAGAAAGATTTGAGCCTGATGGTGACGGCTCTTGTGGAGAAGAGGATAGCTTCAGCCTGGTGTTGTCGGCTACGGTGGAGAAAAAGATTTGAGCCTGATGGTGACGGCTCTTGTGGAGAAGAGGATAACTTCAGCCTGGTGTTGTCGGCTGTGATGGAGAGAAAGATTTGAGCCTGATGGTGACGACTCTTGTGGAGAAGAGGCTGTCTTCAGCCTGGTGTTGTCGGCTGTAGTGGATAGAAAGATTTGAGCCTGATGGTGACGGCTCTTGTGGAGAAGAGGATAGCTTCAGCCTGGTGTTGTCGGCTACGATGGAGAAAAAGATTTGAGCCTGATGGTGACGGCTCTTGTGGAGAAGAGGATAGCTTCAGCCTGGTGTTGTCGGCTGCAGTGGAGAAAAGATTTGAGCCTGATGTTGACGGCTCTTGTGTAGAAGAGGATGGCTTCAGAGTGGTGTCGGAGAAACAGATAGTCAGTGAAAGACATGTGAAATTGATGATTTCGAATTGCTGGATGATAAAACTGACCGAAGGGAGCGATGAGTAAAAACATCATAAACCAGAAATTGTACTGAGATGTAAAGTTTTGTAAACGGACATTGATTTATTACGCGTGTTTAAAAAAATGCTGTTTCGAAATTTCGTTTTTCTTTCAATAAATGTCTTCGAAAATTTTGTCCATTTACGTAAATTTTGTTAGTCCTTAATTCCTGACGAAATACAGCCGAAAATGAGACGCTTGATTCGTCTCTTAAACCGAAGTCGGAATCTTAGTTCTTTTTCAGATTTCATTTCCTTTCCCTCGGTTTGGAGGTTGTTACAAAGATCCGAGGTCCCCGCAACGTCTTCGGTCTGGATATAGTCAAGACAGTCAGTTAAGAACCGGTTCATGAGTTTGTACCGACGCTTAGGAAGTTTAAGAGGCATTTTTGGAGGTTTTCGTGGAGGTTTCGGAGGTCTGGCCATGAAATATTCGTCGTTAGAACTTTGTGTGGCAGTTTCGTAACAAAGATCGGACTCATCTTCAGCAATATCCTGGTCAGCCTCCTTTACAATATTCTCTTTCCTTTTCTTTTCTGTGATAAAAGCGTACAGACGGAAGATTGAAATTCCTGCAAGCAAAAACCAATATGCGTCCCACATAGCATACAAGAACACAGCCGTCATAAGAAATAGCATGGCGAATGAAGTATTTGTGAACAATTGAGAATAAATCAAAATAAACGCCAAAAATATAGTAAAAATTGATAGCACTGTCGTATAAAACAGCAGAAAATTCAACGAGATTTTAGACGCTTAAACCGTCACAAATGAGCGTTCCGTTTAAAATGGCGGCGTTAGAAAACGTCTGTTGCGTAGCAGTTCTGTTGTAACAATGTGAAATAGTGTTGATGATTAACAATGCTAAGAAATGCTTAGTGTTAACCCAACAATGGGAAAACACAGTATCTGCTACAGTGCTTTCAGTACTCTGTTTATTTTATGCTATTGATAAAATCTTGTTTTTGAATATGAGGGCAGCGTGGTCATTCTTAAATCCTTACCGCTTTAAGGGTCTGTTCACATAGAATCCGTCAGCCTCAACACGTTGAAATAATTTTAACCAATCGCGGATCTTAACAATTTCGCGGCTAATCGTTTGGAGGTTTGCGATTGGTTAAAAATATTTCAACGCGAGTAACGCTGACTCGGGTGGATTTTGAGAATGCGTGTATAAATTATGTTTGACAACTAAAACTACTTGGTTTGATTTTTCCAAGTAGAGTTTGAGCCGCACATGATGGGTAATGTACAGAAACTCCTATTAGAGCTCCCCCACCACCACAACTCTAACTTTTGCTGAGATAATGATCTTGTTTGTCAGCTTTTGCAAAGCGTATTGGATGGAAAGTGCATTTAAAATGGGAAGTTACGAGAAATCGTCTTTTGCTTTTCCACATTGGCATTTTAAAACAAAATACAATGAAAGCATACTTGCAGAAACATTTAAAAGATCTGTTCTCTTTAAATGACACCCCTGCTTTTTTCCGGTTTTTAAAGAAACCTTGTTTTTATCCGTTGATCTAATCTTTCCCCCTTTTTTTACCCGTGTTTCTATTGATTTCTAGTGCTTGACTGGAATCTGGATGGAGAAACTTCATCCAGAGGTTTTTGTTTTTTTATCTTCAGCACTTTTTCACACGACTTTATCACTTTTATATTATATCATTTATTTTATCATATTTATATTTTAGTTTTTTTTTACACATTTTTATGACTCATTTTGTTATCCTCTTCCCTCACTGCTGTTATCATCTTTGTATATCATTAGTTTTATCACCTTTATGCGTCTTTTAATCATGGTTGGAATCTACCAGCTTTTTATTTAAATAATTATTCTGCTGTTGTTTTGCATTTGGCACATCTTGTCCTGGAACAGCTTCGTCAGACGCACCTCTGTTGGCGAAAAGTTGTCCTTTCTGGAACTTACGCATTTACGTTTAAGTATAAAATCTGAATCTTTGGGTAATGGATCGCTATATTTTTGGTCCCCTGAATGATCATAATAGAAATAAATTATCCAACAGAGATAGATAAAAATAATACTAAAATAGACAAAAAACAAACAGAAATCAAGCACTCTGGGCATCCACGCACCCACGGCAAGATTCTGTATAAGTGCCGGAACTGAACCATAAAACAACAGAGGTAACCGACAGGTCTCGTCATCAGGGAGCCTAACCATGTCAGTTACCTCAAGGGGAACTTTCTGAATAGGATGCAGGTAAGCCCAAAAGACATCCCAAGGCCCCGAGTCCCCCAAAGAAGCAATTAGTCAAGAAGAAAATGAACTGAAAATGATTGAAAATGTTTTCTTTGCAGGATAAGTTTTATGTTATAGTGATTTAGCAGTCTATGCTTGAATTTTAATTTTGTTTATTTCTATTGTTTACATTTTACATCATAATATAAAGTATCTTCTATGATTCTTTCATTTTATCATCATACCTGATTAAAAAGTCTTAGGTCTTAGGTTAATCAATTTTGTCCTTTTTGCTGGATTAGAGACTTATTTGACTCGGTTTACATGGTTTCGCTTTTCCACTGTTTCTAAGTTTTATAAATAAAAAATAAATCAATGTATTATTTGATTGGGTGTTTTACATTGAGCGCACTCATTAATTATCTGCACAGACGTCACAAGTGCATTGCATTGCGTTTAGCACTGGCGTCATTAAAGTAGATTTTGTTTCATTTCCATACTTTCATTCCTAGTTCACTTCTACACGAGGTAAGACGCTAATTTTTGAAATACATATGTAAATAAATAATTTATCATTGCATATTACTTAAATTACTTTGTCTTCACTTCGGATAAACTCTTTGCATTTTTACATTATAAACATAACTACGACTTGCACCTATCCCCTTGTTTAATATGAATGCTGTGTCTTGTTTTACACGGTTCCGATTTACACGATTTGTCGTGGAACGCAGCTATCGTGTGAAACGACGGATAGGTGTACATCCTTTCATCTCCAGTCAATTGCTGTGACTTCGGAGGTTGGAAAATCATACACAATACACTCTCTTCAAATGTGCCCCAGTCGCACGTGAGGGCAAACAGGTACTGTTGCTGAAAATTATTCACAGTTTGACTCAAGCAAAACGTGCTTTCAGTGAGAAAATTCATTTTTCCTGTTTCCCGAGCTAGTGTAGATAGGTATAAACAAAATTGGGCCGAGCTCAAAACCGTAAAAATGTATTTAAGCTTTATTTTCAAACTAGCTGAAAACCCGCACTTCGCTACGGAGCTATACATTCAAATTAAATACAATGGTCAATGTATGCAATTAATGCCAATATATATATATATATATATATATATATATATATATTTATATTTATAAAAAAATCATAAGGGATATTTTTATAGATAAAATAATGTCCAATCGTCTGCCGCATTAGCAAGAAAAAAATATTTTTTTATCTATTTAGTTGTTATGCACGTGACGATAAATTTATTTAAAGTACCAGAAAAAGAAATCACGTGATAAGCGTTTAATAAATTAAATTGTAAAAATTAATCTTTAAAAATTCACCAAAAATCAGAAAATAGAGGTAAAGATTCGAAAAAGATTTCATTTTGAAGGAATTTTTATGATATTTCTCGTGATATAAATTTTATAACCCTCAAATTATTATTTTAAATGCAAACTTAAAAAAAGTTACTAAAACAGCTAAAAAATTTAATTTAAAAAAATCTAAGAAGAATTTTTCAAAAATCTCTCTTAGTGCACCCCTACACTATAAGAAGAATTTCCATGCAAAATTTCAGCCCTTTAGGTCCAGCGGTTTGGTATGTGCGTTGTATGTCAGTCAGTGAGTCAGTTACGGAACTGTTTTATATATATAGATGAAGAGCTGCTCGATTTAATAGTGATGTTGCTCTGGCATCTACATTGGCAGAGGAAGGTAATTCGTACAATTCTTCAAATCTGGTATTAAATTCTACCAATAAGGAATCAAAATGTTTAGCAAACTGATAGTTGGTAGAATTTCCATCGTAATAATTTTCTATCACCATTTTTAAATTTGGAAAATGTGATAAATTATCTTTCTCCATATGCATTCTCCAGAGCGCTAATTTAGCTTTAAATGCATTTATCGTACTTGTCGTAGAAGCAATATGGCTATTTCTACGCTGCAGTTTCATATTTTGTTCCATCAATTTTACAGTTACATCAGTTAGAAAGTCTAGCTCAATTAACCAAGGTTTTTTTTTTCTAATTCTAAACAAATTTTATTCCTGGATAATAGAAATTCTTTCACCTGTGATAGTAAATTTCAAAACCTCTCAAATACCTTTCCTCTACTGATCTCTCTCAATCAAATATCTAAAAATCAAACAATGAAAAATATCTAAAATCAAATTTCTAATCTCAAATACCTAAAATTTAGATATTTGAACGGCGGGCACTTTAAAACTGTTTCGCGGGCACCTCTTTGCGAACACTGGCCTAGAAGGTACATTTCCTTATCTGGATGAGGTTGCTGTCTGTGGAAGAGACTCTGATGAAAATGATCGGAACTTAAAAAAATTCGTAACAATTGCCGAGAAGTACAACCTAACTCTAAAGGAAGAAAAGTGTCAGTTTTCTTCTAAATCTGTTCAGCTATTAGGATACACTGTCGAAAACAAAACCATCAAGCCTGATCCCGACAGACCTGCTGTTGCCTATACCTAACAATATTGCAACTCTCCGAAGAGCATTAGGCATGTTCGCTCATTACTGCCCATTGTTATCAAACCATCAGTTCCCTATTTCAGAGGAGGCTGTAAATGCATTCAACGACTTAAAGTCAGATATAACCAAAGCATCATTAGCCGCGATAGATGATACCATACCATTCAGAGTTGAGACTGATGCGTCGAAGTTTGCTATAGAAGCAACTCTTAGTCAAGCTGGTCGACCCATAGCATTTTTTTTTTCAGAACACTGAACAAGTCTGAAATTAATCATTCATCTGTTGAGAAAGAAACATATGCTATCGTGGAATCTTTGCGCTTCTGGCGACATTACCTGATTGGTAGACATTTTGAGGTATTCACCTATCAAAGGTCTGTCTCATTCATGTTTGACAAATATCATTCCAGCAAAATCAAGAGTGAAAAGATTATGCGTTGGAAACTAGAATTGTCATGCTTCAAGTTTGATATCATCTACCGCCCTGGAAGTAAAAATGCTACTGCAGATGCATTTTCAAGAATAACTGCATCAAATAAACCTGAAGTGGATTTGAAACAATTGCATGAGAACTTATGTCATCCTGGTATTGTTAGGATGCATCATTGGATTAGATCCAAAAACTTGCCCTTCTCCTTGGAAGATATTAAAGGACTTACAAATTCATGCTCCATCTGCTGTGAAGTAAAACCCAGATTCCTTAAAAATCAAGGAAAATTGATAAAGGCAACTTCTCCGTTTGAAAGATTGAATTTAGATTTTAAGGGCTCCTTGCCATCAAATTCTAGAAATCGATTCCTTCTTACTGTAGTTGATGAGTACTCCGGGTTTCCTTTTGCAATTCCTTGCTCAGACGTTCCGTCAACTACTGTAATTTCGCATTTAACCTTTTCCTTACGGGGTGGGATAGCATGTATCCCAAGAATACTGGCCCAAGAATGAAAGCATGTATATAACCCCTTAATGCCCATTCTTACAAAGGGTGTTATGAAATTTCCCGTTCTAAAGAGGGAATTGGAAAAATGAGCCCCGTATACTAAAGGTTAAGGAATATCTTCTCCATATTTGGCATGCCAGCATATATTCATACAGACAAAGGGTCGTCTTTCATCTCCAGAGAGTTAAAAATGTTTCTAACATCTCTTGGTATAGCAACCAGTCACACCACTGCCTATAATCCACGAGGGAATTGTCAGGTGGAGCGTTACAATGGTATCATATGGAAAACGATTCAGTTGGCATTGGGATCTAAAGGCAAGAAAATTGAACTATGGGAAGAGGTCCTACATTCTGCATTACATTCTGTTCGTTCCCTTTTATGCACGACAACTAACGTTACTCCACATGAGCGCATGTTCTCTCATCCTAGGAGGTCATATAATGGTAACTCTTTACCTACTTGGCTTTTTCAGGCTGGTCCAGTGTTGATGAAAAATCATTCACGAACCAATAAGTATGAGCCACTTGTTCAAGAAGTTGGACTTCTGGAAGCTAATCCAGAATATGCATATGTAAGGTTTCCAGATGGACGTGAGACTAGCGTGTCCATACTACCCTTGGCTCCAAGAGGGGAAAACATCGAACCTACCTATGATAGTGACGGTGAGAGAATTTTGCTTGTTAACCAGAGTGGTGAAGAGTTTGATGGTGATTTGAAACAATCAACAGAGAGTTTGGAAGGAACTGAAGGGAATTCTAAAGAATGTGCATTGCCCTGTGAAGATGTCACTCCTGAACTATCTAAACCTGAACAGAGAACTTCTTGTGATGGACCAACGCGTCCTGGAAGCCTGAAACGAAAACCTGCCTACCTGTCTGACTATATTTTAAATTAACTTTTTGGTAGGGGTGAATGTAATATATTATTATCACAGTGGCAACACTGTTGTTACAACGGGTGTTTTGGCACCAAGGCCGAATGTTTTATCATTGTAAGATGGCTGCTATGTTTGTTGTGCACGTGTGTTGTTAATGTTGATTAAAGCTTATGATAAGTTTAAGGATAAGGAATGTTTAGTTAGCTCGACTCACACTACAAATATACAAATTATACTCAACACATCATTGTCAAAATGTTGAAAACCATAATATTAAGAGTAGGGAAATGCACTTTAAAAAATTACTATTGAACTCAATAAAAAGAAATAGGGTTACTCAACAGCGCAAAATTAACAATTTTTGTCAGGTTTAATTCTATATCTCACAAATATAATTAAAAATAAATATGATATATATAGAGAGAGCTAGAGAGATTCCTCGGAATAAAAAAATTAACGTGTTTATGCGGCCTAACGTGTTTATGCTTATCTAAAGCCAGATTTACACATGTCACTGAGCTTGCGCAGAAAGCAATTTTTAATTGTAAATTATCGTTAATGAATAGAAATTTCGGTTACAAACACCAAATTTGACACATCTATAGATTAAAATCTTTCGTTTAAGACCAAAATGAAGTAAACTGAAGCAGTAGTTTTCTCTCACGGACTGCCCAAAAAATCGGCTTAGCAACTTAAATATATAGACTAGTTGGTACTCGTCAAAACATGACGGCTAGATAGTAAATAAATGTACTAATACACAAATTATACTCAACACATCATTGCCAAATGTTGAAAATCATAATAAAGCGCAGAAACACATTAATGTGTTTAAGCGGCCTCGTGCTTAGTGAGTATCTAAAGCCAGATTTAAAAATGTCACTGAGCATGCGCAGAAAGCAATTTTTTATAATTGTAAATTATAGCTAATTAAACAGCACGAAATAAACAATTACCATCAGGTTTAATCTTATATTTCACAAACATAATTATCATCAAAATAAAAATGGCAGAGAAATCTAGAGAAACTTCCTCGGAATAAATGTGTTTATCATTAAAATATGTCACTGAGCATGCGCAGAAACTGAGTTTCTAAAGCCAGAATTAAACATGCCATTGAGCATGCGCAGTAATCAATTTTTAAATGTAAATCATCGCTAATTAATAGAAATTGCGGTTACAAAAACCAAATTTGACAAATCTACAGATTACAATCTTTCGTTTAAGACCAAAATGAAGTAAATTGTTGCAGTGGTTTCCTCTCACGGACTGCCCAAAAAGTCGGCTTAGCAACTTAAATATATAGATAGTTTTTTTCATCAATATTTCGGGCAAATGTTTTGTGGTTCGTGTATTATTCAAAACACGGGTAATTCCCGGGTACCCGGTTCTGCAATCCCTAGCACCACTTCAGTACTCGTTCTTACAGTCAACATAATCTCTTTTGTGACGCTATGCAAGTCAATAAATATCGTTATTCCCCCTGAATATAAATCACTTGTAAATGGAGCCACTGTGGATTTTAACGTAGCATTACGTTCCTCCATAACGGTCCTCTGGAAAGGAAATTTTCAGGCGCATAAACCGTCCGTCCGTACCTCGTGAGTTATAATTTTGGCAGCGCGCCAAGCCCAGACCTGTATCGCTTGGACAAGCAGTAAACAGTTAAACAGAAAAGTACCAAAATGCGTCAAAATTTTGACATACGTATATGTGCAGGTGATTATAAAAAATAATGGAAACGCTAAGAAACAGCATGAAAACCTTTATTAATACGGTGCAGAATCACCTTTGTCATGTAATACCACCTGATTTACCTTGGAATTGGATTATGCAAGTCATGAATAGTGGTTAAGAATATATTATACCATTCTTTAGGGAAAAATCATGAAAGTTACTGTAGAGGTGCTGTGGTGGATATCGATACCTGGCTCTATCCGCTTATACAGATCACGGTGGTTGGATGATATATAGTTGGGGGGGGGGGTGGTGTACAGGGCAAGTTAAGATATTTAGCGTCATTTTCATGCTCTTTAAACCAATACTTGATTTAGCTGTATGCATAGGGGGATTATCATCCTGGAGAACGCCATCTCTTGCAAGAAGCAAAGTTTGCACCATAGGATGGACTAGTGAGCTAAAATTTCGACATAGTCCTTTCCATACAATCTCTTGTCCTTTTAGGGTTACAATAGGGTCTGAAAAAAACCATAACATGCCATCCCAAACCCTGATAGATCTATCTCCATGATCGACAGTTGAGATGAGACAGCCAGAATCTTACGCTTGTGTAGGCGTTCTCCAGACATACGCACGTCCTGTTGCGAGGAACAAGGTGAACAATGATTCGTCGGACCAAATGCCGTTTTTCGACCTATTACTCCACAGGATTTGCGCTCGTGGCAACATTGTGGACGATATTTTGTACTGGCATCTATTACGAGTGGCTTGGGAATAGCTACTTTTCCGTAAACGTTTTGTTTGTGAAGTTCCCTTCTACCTCTGATGTTTGATACCGGAACATGCAGATGCAGATTGAGCTCTTCGGTCATTTTAGTTACAGTTGTTTTCTTTCTTCACGTCACAATCCGCTTCAATACCTCGTCCGTCTCTTTCACTCAGCTCTCCCTTTCGTCCACTATTCTGTTTGGCAAAGGATGTTTTTCCGTGCACTCTATATCCTACCATGACTTTCGATACCATAGCTCGAAAAGCACCGATTAGCCTTGGGGGTTGCAATAACAGATACTCAAATTTAAACGCGCTCAAACAATTAGCCCTTTTTGCAAGGTCTGCAAGGTTTGACATTTTACGCTGTTCCCCCCCAAAAACACGATGCCATTAGCTTCATTACTGCTACCTGACAGTAGAATAATACATACACTATATTATATAAAAAAATACCGCTGGCCAGACTTGTTTTTTAAGGAATACGAAGCACATTCATAAACACCACTGATATTGATAGGTGTTTCCATTATTTTGATAACCACCTGTATATATATATACATACGTACATATATATAGATAGATACATGTATACATAACACGTACATACATATATACATACAAAAGAGGTAAGCAACGATAAGTAATCCTATGTTAATAACCCGCGGTAGTTTTGTTAGAAGAGACTATCTGAATTTTTTTCAATTCCTACTATTAGTTCACACTCTCTCTATATATATCTTGTTCAAATTTTCAATCGTTAATAAAAGTACTTTTTATTCATCCACTCAAGTTCAAATACATTTTTTTTAAACTTGTAGTGGATGACACTTGATGTTAATACAGTTTTTTCAAATATTAATTCATTAATTAAATTTAATTAATCAATTTTAGTTTTAGACCTAGAGCGTCTCTTGCTCTTGAATAGTAATTTCCCTCTTGTCACTGTGTAAACGGTAGCACTGCGGTATCGCGGGGTTCTCCCGTCCTGTAGGTTGCGAGATCGAATCCCCAACCTGACAAATTTTTTCTCTCTCTTTCCCCCCCTCCTAATCTCGCACAGTAGGCAAGGTTCTGGCAGGCAATCCTTTTTTTCAATTCCTACTATTAGTTCACACTCAAATTTTTCTTTGTTGACCTAAGAAGGAATTGACTTTAAAAATTTTTTTTTATATATTACTTGTTTCTTACAGACTTGTCCTCACTTAGTTCAGGGGAAATTTTCAGCTTAAGGAGGTACGGGATACATTTAAATTTTTTCATTATTATTTATTGAGTTGGAATTTTGAACCTTTTTGTGATGGTTAACCATATAATTTATAAACAAAATCACATCATAAAACTTCTCAAAGTTTTAAAAAAAATTTAAAATTTTTAAAAGAAGTGGAGTAATTTAAAATCGTTATAACTCGAAATATTATTTATCGAATTTCAAAATTTTTTCATTTAATTAAATGGAAATATATGTTTTAATTTTGATTCAGCATTTTTTTAAATATTAATTTTAAAAAGAAATTTAAAATATTTAACCACCTAAAGTAAAAATTAAAATAAAATTATGTAACTTATTTTTTAAAAAATGATATTTTCAAAAGTAAATATTTTTTTTCAAATTTCCTGAATCAACATTAAAATAAATAACTGAAAAAGACATGTTCCACGTTTGAACCATTTATCTTTAACGGTTCTTGACTTACAACAATTTAAAGACGGGAAATGGTGAAAAAACCCATCATGCAGAAAAATGCATTTAAAGCTTTGAAGATTGGCTGCTAACTGAATGTTTAAATGCCTTTTAAAAGCTTCCAGGTGAGTAAGTAACTCCTTCCTGTAGCTTAAACTTCTGATTCAGTTTAATTTTGCCATTTCCACCTTCTTTCTGTACTGTTTAAATGTCTCAGTTCATCTAACCGCTTTAAAAATTTCACTTTTCGTAGGAACTGAAGTACTACAATTTGATCGTGGACGTCGAGTTTTTTTTTTCATAATTTTAGTCCTCACAACTTCAGATTTTCTTTTCCTAGTCATTTCTAAAGATTTCTTTTAGAAAATCTTTCAAGATTTCGTTAAAAACTCGCAAAAATCTATACTAATAAAGAGACAAGTGGAAGTCGAGAGATCACGTGACCGTAACTCATCCGGGCGGGCCAATCCTCGAAAAAAAAATGGCCGACAAATATACAGGAAACGGTGTAATTTTTTTTCTCATGAAAGTACATAAATGTTACATATTTGGAAAGAGCTTCGAAAACTGATAATTTTTTCTGCGTACACTTATTCTGTTAATTCAATAGTTTTAGAGATATTTTCATTCTAAAATCACTCACTGCTGAGAAACCAAATCATCTGGTGCAGTGGTGCTGCCATCTGTCGGCAGCGACGGGAATGAAAATTGAAAGGAATTTATTCACTTGAATTTAATACATTTGTAGGCATTTTTTTTCTTTTGTGGGACCCGAAGTACATAAATATGTTACACGGATGGCTTGAGCGTAGCTAGGCGAAGCCCGGGTAGTACTTAAATAAATACTAAGGGCCTGTTCACATAGGAGTCCGATAACGGAAGCGTAAAAGGAAAGATGGCGCTGAGACGGAAATAAACCAATCACAGGCGTTAAAAATTTCGTTGCTAATCGTTTGGGGGTTTGTCATTGGTTAAATATATTTTAATACTTTAACGCTTCCGCTACCGTACTCCTATGTAAACAGGCCCTAAGTTTGAAAAATCAGAACAATTTTTCGAAAGCTAACCAGAATCAAAACACAATCAATCTACCACTTACTTCACTGTAGAAGAAATAGAGGTGTATATATATAAAGTACAAGAATTAAATTTAAATTTCTTTAAAATTTAAATAATAATAATACATTCATTTCGGGAAAAATTGCCGCAAAAAAGCGTGTATATTTTTCGAAGGAAGTCAATTCCATGACAACCACTGCTTGAAAGCTAGATTTTGAAAACAAACCAAAGCAGAAAAATTAATATATCCTGTTCTAATTAAGATAGTAACTTGATTTTAAGTGGAAAGAAACAGAACATTTTTTAATGCAATAAATATTTTTTCAAAAATTTGAAGATTTTTGTGTCTCGGACCCCCTTAAATAACACGTCTGAAAATTATCTCACAACCTCCTAAAAACACTATCTTGCCACAATAGGTCCCAGGGCCGCCCAGAGACTTAACGGGGCCTGGGGCAAACTTCTGTTGGGGGCCCTAAGACTATTTTTCAGAAGAATATTTTGTAGTAAGAGAAATCTGATTAATCGAATATTTTTTTTTATTTTTTGGGGGGCCCCTTTTTTCAGGAGATTATTTTGAATTTTAAAGTACGGTACAAGTCTAATAAATAAATCTAATAAATGAATTTTTAAAAATTTTTTGGGGTCCCCCCCCCGGCAGTTGGGGGCCTTGGGCAAAGTGCCCCAGTTGCCCCCCCCCCCCTCTGGGCGGCCCTGATGGGTCCATCATCACGTCAGAAGCAGAGCCTGAACTGGATTCATTACGATAGAGGAGGTGTTTGGGCCTCTTTACATAGGAATCTGGTAGCGGAAGCGTAAAAGGGAAAATGGAGCTGAGACTGAAATAGACCAATCATAGGCGCTAAAAATTTCGTTGCTAATTGTTTGGAGGTTTGTCATTGGTTAAATATATTTCAATAATTTAACGCTTCCGCTACCGTACTCCTATGTGAACAGGCCCTTACGGTGTTTTCAGGTGGTGAAGGTGTTTTCAGGTAGTGGCCTACCGAGATTGTGGATTATCTTTTAGGGAAAACGGTAGTCGTGTTGGACGAAACCAAACAACTGTAATGCGGTTATGTGATCTTTGGATGCAGGAGGGTACGACGGACCGGCGTGTTCGATCGCATCCACCTCAGCACACCACTTCACGTGATGACAGGCAAATTGTGCGCATGGCAGTGACGGATCACTCAGTCACATCACGAACCATAGCACAGCACATGCAGTCTGTAACGCATCATCCAGTGTCTGCGCGTACCATTCGACGCCGTTTACAGCAGAGTGGTCTGTCCGCAAGACGTCCATTGCTTTGTCTACCCTTGACGCAGAACCACAGACGTCTCCGCCACCAATGGTGCGATGACAGAAGGATGTGGACGGCAGAATGGAATGAAATTGTCTTTACTGACGAGTCACGCTTCTGTCTGCGACACCACGATGGTCGCATTCGAGTCTGGAGACACCGTGAAGAGAGGATGCTGAACAGCTGCGTTATGCACCGCCACACTGGTCCTGCACCGGGTATTATGGTATGGGGCGGTATTGGATATCACTCTCGCACACCTCTAGTACGCATTGCCGGTACTTTAAACAGCCAGCGCTACATCTCCGAGGTGTTGGAGCCAGTTGTCCTTCCTTACCTTCAGGGCTTGCCCACAGCCATATTTCAACAGGATAATGCGCGACCACACGTGGCACGCATTGTCCAACGGTTCTTCGTCAATCGCCAGATTGAATTGCTTCCCTGGCCACCTCGCTCTCCAGATCTTTCGCCGATAGAAAACATGTGGTTCATGGTTGCTCTACGATTGACCCAGATTCCATCCCCAGCTGCCACAGCAGATCAAGTTTGGCAACGTGTGGAAGCTGCTTGGTCTGCTGTACCCCAAGAACTCATCCAAAGTCTCTTTGAATCAATGCCGAGGCGTGTGGCAGCGGTGATCTCCAACAATGGCGGCTACTCTGGCTACTGATTTTGGCAGGAACCACACTTCACAGAAGTCTATAAATTTAATCATTTGATACTTGGTCAACATGTTATCTACAAAATAAATTTTGTTGTGATATCTCTTGTCTTTCTTGGTGTTGCAATTTGGGTGGCCAGCAGTGTAGGAATCCATTCGCAAATTGTCCTTTGATCCAATAAACCAGACAGTTTTGAAATAAGGCGATTGTATCTGCATTCTTTGGCCTGTAATTATAAACATATCTCAATATTATAAACATTTTATATCTTGTCATAAAACTCAGAATTATTATTTTCAATTCGATAGATGGCTGCACCAGTCTACAAAACAAAATTAACTGAAAATAACTGAAAATTAATTTAATTCTGCTTAAAGATGGCTAAAAGTATTAAAATAATGCATTGTCATCGTATTCTGAGCTATTCTAAAAGTTTCAAATGTCTTGCTAGTCGCAGGGCCCGATTTAGAAAATTCTTGACTGTAGGCACAACTCGGGATGGGGGCCCCCTAACACTGATGTGGGCATAAAATTTCCAAAATTGACGCACATAAAATATAATCATGAATCATTGTGAAAGTTCCATTTTACCAAGAATTGGCTATTTGAAGCTTAGAAGCCTAGAACATTATCAAATAACAGAAAGCAATACAACATATTATCTTCATCATTAAAACACCAATGCAATGAATGCAACCAGGAAAACTTATTAATCCCTTATATACAATATAACATACATATGATGAACTTTATATATGATGAAACAATCAATCAAATTCGAAAGGATATATAAAAAAAATTGCTATTAAAGAAGGTAAAATAAAAAAAATTGAATTGGGATTTTTTTTCTTTTAAAATAAAAATTTTGGGGTCCCCTAGGCCCGGGCCTACTGGGCCTAATGGAAAATCAGGGCCTGACTAGTCGGGAAGTTAGTTAAAAATCGATTGCAAGATTTGTACTTGACAAACACGCACACACAAACACACAAGAAAGCAACTTAATAAAAACATGGTAATAAAAAAGAAAAGAAATCAGACAAAAATATTTAATTGCTCCCATTAAAGTAATTTAATAGACCAATTACATTTTTCCTTTATTCAGGCGGGGCTACACTTGACTGACTGAGAGAGAGAGAGATTGAGAGAGAGACTTGAAGATATCTATCCGAAGAACGAGGTGTTTCTTTTAACGTGTACTACTCAGTTTCCCAGAAGTAGGAAAAAAGACAGGATGATAATGGAGTTCAATGCTATTCAAAATTAAAAATAAATACCGTGTCGTGAAGAAATATATAATATTGCTTACAAAAAAAAATTAATGCCTTGTATTTATGAAATTATATTTACCTATACGTAATGAAGCCAAACCTATACGTAAAAGCCAATATTTCGGAAACGGATAAAGATTCATGCAGGGAATTCAGCACACGTTATTTCCATTTCAACCCAAAAATAGTTTTGAAAAAACCCTGTTGTGAGAAGATTCCTTCTAACTCTGAACAAATTATGCAAACCGGTTGAAT
>OU015499.1:140061018-140111018 GCA_907164885.2 Dolomedes plantarius | reverse complement strand
TACATCGTCTAAAAAATGTGTGAACAGCCTCTGTAAGCAACTTAATTTTTATTAAAAATATAAATTTATGTATAACACAAAACGAAAAGAAACAAAAAATATTATTTTCATTTAATGCGAACTTAATTTAATAAATTTCTTCCTCATTACTGCTCAGTACAATCAAACCAGAACGTTTTTTCGGTTGAACGATATCACCTTCACTCTCAAAACCTTTCTCTTCATTTACATTTTTTGCAACTTCTAATCTGTTTATACATTTTCACGTAAAGCGACTATAGTTCATTATTCCTTCCCGTCATTATTTTAATGAAATTTAGTTTTTAAAACGTGTTAAACAAAAATCATGTTATATAGTGCGATAGAAGTACAGTGTTGTACAAAGGATTTCACATTTTTTAAATCGTGTTAGAGCGAAACCGTGTTACAGGTTGCAGTGTTATACGAGGGTTCCCGCAATTTATCCTATCGTGTTAGAGCGAAACCGTGTTGTAAGATGCCGTGCTGTAGGAGGGCTACCTGTCTCTGAAAATGTGTATTTTTATTGAAAAGAGTAACCGCGTCGGCCCCACGACTACAAATTTACGATTTGTAATAAGTAATAATATTTTAACGTAACATATATATATACTAGTTCAGTGGTGTAGCGAGCATAACTGGTGCCCGGGGCACGATACCTTTGTGGCGCCACCCCCCTGAAAAACATATAGTAATATAATATATAGACCCTATATTGGCGCCCTCGATAAACATATAATAACATAATATATAGACCTTATATTGGCACTCCCCCCCCCCGAAAAGCATATAGTAACATAATATATAGACCTTATGTTGGTGCTCTCCCCTAAAAACATATAGTAATATAATATATAGACCTTATATTGGCGCCCCCCACAAAATAATATAGTAATATAATATATATACCTTATATTGGCACCCTCCCCGAAAAACATATAGTAATATAATATATGGATCTTACATTGGCGCTCCTCTGCGAGTGGCGCCCGGTGCATGATAGACCCCCTTCCCCCCCCCCTTTGCTACGCCACTGTACTAGTTGGCCCGTGCGACCCTTTCGCATGCGAATAAAAATACGATTCATTTTATAGCGATATATGTTGTTGGTTTGTAGTAGGATGAAAAAAGAACCGGTTCATTTGCATCTTTTGTTTATTTTTCAAATAACAATGGTACGTAAGGATAATACAAAACCAATTACAAAAGCGCCTTTTGCCACACTATTGGAGGTGAAGCATACACGACCCGATTTAGAAAATTCTTGACTATAGGCACAACTCGGGATGGGGGCCACGTAACAGTGACGTTGGCGTAAAATTTCCAAAATTGACACACACACACAAAAATAATCATGAATCATTGTGAAAGTACCATTTTACCAAGAATTGGCTATTTGAAGCGTAGAAGCCTAGAACATAATCAAATAACAAAAAGCAATACAACATATTAACTTCATCATTAAAACACCAATACAATGCAACCAGAAAACCTTATTAATCCCTTATATACCCTATAACATATATATGATGAACTATACATATAACTATACATATGAGTCGGTGAAAGGCAAAGTGGTGTAAGTTAGTAGGTCAAGTGGTGTAAGTCAACAGAGTTTAACTGCAAAAACTACAAAAAATTCCACCCTAAATTGAACAAATTATAATTCATAACAATTATTACAATACTGCAAATAATAACTATTTACAATTCCACTATCAATTGAACATGGAGATTACATATTTGCCCTCAAAGGAAATAGTTGAAAATGTGACTTACACCACTTTGCCTTTCAACGCCTCATATGATGAACCTATCAATCAAATTTGTAAGGATATATAAAAAAAATTGCTATTAAAAAAGTTAAAATAATAAAAAAAAATTGAATTGGGATTTTTTTCTTTTGAAATAAAAATTTGGGGGGGGGGGGCAACATTCGGAGGCCCCCTAGGACCAGGCCTACTGGGCCTAATAGAAAATCAGAGCCTGGAAGCATAATACAAGACAGGGGAACATGAGATATGTACAGGTCAAAACACCTTTGTAGACAATATTAAAAGTTAAGTCTGACACAAACTCGTGGAAAATGTAATATTAACGTTACAAAACCTCTTTGTACACACTATTTGACCGAGCCGTATCGATGCAACCAGGGAAAGAACTCTAGGACCAAAAGTCATTTTTTCACTTCAATTTTTAAACAAACAATGCAATATGTCATTCTAAATTAACAATTCGTCAGAAGCGGACGACTTAATCCTTAAAATGGTACCTCATTTATAGATTTTGGTTAAGTATGAAGGGAGAGAAAGGGATTGTCAGAAAAAATCACCGTCTAGAAATAATATTTGGTTTTTCCCATGCAAAAAGAATAATGTACACCTACGCGGATGTTGCCAATGTAGAAACTCATTAATGAAATCACAGAATGATAATAAAAAGGAAACGATTTTTAAATTTAAAAGTGCAGTCCTATTGATAATGGTAAAATAAAAAAAAGCTAGCGCGAGCGCCTTCTAGGGGAAGAAAAATTGTTTATGACGTTTATACTTCGATTTTTAAACAACCAATAAGATGTGTAATTCTAAATTAACAATTCGCACGAAGCGGGGTACTTAATGTTTAAAATGGTACCTCATTCATGGATTTTGGTATGAAGAGAGAAAAAGGGATAAAAAAAAAACCCCACCTATTAGAAATAATATATATAGATATATATTATATATATATATATATGTGTGTGTGTGTGTGTGTGTGTGTGTGTGTGTGTGTGTGTGTGAGTGTGTGTGTGTGAGTGTGTATACATGAAGTGAAGATACACTAAATGTTCACTATAGCTTAAAATTAAAAAAATAATTATATTTATAATTAAAAAAAAATAACACCATTCAGATGTATTTTTCTAGGATAGGGGGAATTTAAAAGTGAGTTAGAGGCAGCACAGCCCCTCTAGCTCTGGTTACGGCCTTTTGCCTAACTTAACCTAACTTAAAGTATCTGGACTACTTTAAAATACTGTTTTTCATCAGAATACCTATTTGTCAGAATACCTATTGCGTCTAGAATACCGTCTAAGTTGTGTTGTATTTTTTCTATTATTTTCTAACTTTTGTGTCTGTCTTAGAAGGCGAGTACGGCTGTTTTAAAGATTCTTGACAGTGATGAACCCTTTTCGACTGAAAGTGATTTGTTGCTGGTTTCTTTCAAAATATGAATTTTTACAAATCTATATATATATAAATAGTTAGGTTTTTTGGTTTTTTTTTTTGGAGCGCTGCGATCATTTTTTGCTACACGAGGGCTAATTAGACCGGGACCTACTGCTTAAAGCCGATTCCGAACGGCTACAAACATCTATGCCAATTGTGGGACTCGAACCCACAGACTTTGGTACCGAAGGCCAGCACCCTAGCCATGTATGTGTGTATGTTCCAGCATCCCTCTGGAACGCCTGGAGCAATTTCAACCAAACTTGGTACACATGTCACTTACAATTTGGAAAGAAACACTGGGGGGGGGGGGGATAAGACACCCCTAGCACTCATAGCGGGGACAGGGGGGAGGGGGCACATGTAAAAATAATCGAAAATGACTGATATTAGTGTCGAATCCATAGTTTTTGGGGTCGCTCAGATTAATAGTGACACTCCCGATGTACAAGTTCAGCCTTCCATCAGCATTGATGGGAGGGGGAAGAAGGGGTGAATATAAAATGTCCAAAATACCGAGAGTAGTGTCGAAACCATAGTTTTCGGGGTCGCTGAGACGAATAGTGACATTTCTGATGCCGTTTAAGCACAAGATCAGCCCCCCCCATCAGTATTGGTGGGGGAGGGGGAGGGGAAAGAAGGGGTGAATATAAAATGCCCAAAATGACTGAGAATAGTGTCAAAACCATAGTTTTCGGGGTCGCTGTGACGAATAGTGACATTTCTGATGTCGTTTAAGTGCAAGTTCAGCCCCTCGTTAGCATAGGGGGGAGGGGGAGGGAAGAAGGGGTGAATATAAATATCCAAAATGACCGAGAATAGTGTCGAACCCGTAGTTTTCAGGTTCTCTGCGACGAATAGGGACACTCCCGGTGACGTTTAAATGCAAGTTCAGCCCTACCACCATTAGGGTGGAGGGGGGAAGAAGGGGTAAAAATAAAATATCCAAAATGACCGAGAATAGTGTCGAATCAATAATTTTCGATGTCACAGAGATGAATAGTGATACTCCCGATGCTGTTTAAGTGCAAGTTCATCTCCCATCAGCATGGGAGGGGGAAGAAGAGGGAATATAAAATGTCCATAATGACCGAGAGTAGTGTCGAACCCGTAATTTTCGATGTCGCTGAGATGAATAGGGACACTACCGATGCCATTTAAGTGAGAGTGCAGCCCCCCCATAAGCATTGTTGGGTGTGGTTGGGGTAAGAAAGTGTGAATATAAAATGTCCAAAATGAGCGAGAATAGTGTCGAACCCATAGTTTTCGGGTTCGCTGCGACGAATAGGGATACTCCCGATACCGTTTAAATGTAAGCTCAGACTCCCATTACCATTAGGGGGGAAGGGTAGAAATAAAATATCCAAAATTACCGAGAGTAGTGTCGAATCCATAGTTTTTGTGTCGCTGAGATGAATAGGGTCCTCCCGATGCCGTTTAAGTGCAAGTACAACCCTCTACCACCATTGCTGGGGGATAGGGGGGGGGGGGAGAAGGGGTAATAAAAGTCCAAACTGACAGAGATTAGTGTCGAATCCATAGTTTTCGGAGTTACTGAGAGGAATATAGGAAACTAAAAATTTTGTTTATAATCAAGTTTTGAGTTAAATTAATAATAGAGTGAATTGGTAATTTTACTTCATCATTTGTATACTGTACTTACTTTAAAATACCTGTAAATTAAATTACTTAGATATTACACTTTAGGTAGAATCCATTCCTTTTCCTGTGTAATAAAAAAAATTGGGACAAATAAATACCCGGGCAACGCCGGGCAAATAGCTAATTTATTTATAAAAATATCGACAAACAAAAAGTTGTACTCGAAATAACTTAAAGTATGTAGACTTATTTTACAAATATTTTTTATGCTTATTCGTATCGTTGTAGATTTATTAGTGGCTGCGTTTAACTTAGGGATTGGGAATCGCAATCCGTTTCAGATTCGTTTCCTTATTGACTTTTCTTATTACTACAACTTCTCGGATATCCGGACTGCTGCACAGCCAGAGCTGCACAGTTATGGGGGAGATAGGAAGATCTGACCACCTCTCCCCAAGATGGCTCAAATATATAAATTACAAAACTGAAATGAATTTAAAAAATTTGTTAAATTTTGTTCCCTTTCACTCATAAAAAAGTTTTTGCTAGCCATCAAGCTATCTCATCTTAAAAATTCCCTTCAAATTATCAACTATTTATTTGTTCGTTACAGATTTTTTAGTTCTTAGTTTTTTTTTTTTTCAGCTTAATCAAAACAAATAGAGAACCCCAGAAAACCTCAAAATTGAATTTCCTTACCTAATTACTCGTATGTCGTGCTTGAAGATTATTTAAAGGGATTTGTGAACTTCAAAATACCTTAAAATTGAACACTCTCCTTACCAAATTACTCGTATGTCGTGATTGAAGCTTGTTTAAAAGGATTTATCAACCCCGAAAAACCTTAAAATTGAACACTCTCCTTACCAAATTACTCGTATGTCGTGATTGAAGCTTGTTTAAAAGGATTTGTCAACCCGAAAAACCTTAAAATTGAACACTCTCCTTACCAAATTACTCGTATGTCGTGATTGAAGCTTGTTTAAAAGGATTTGTCAACCCCGTAAACCTTAAAATTGAACACTCTCCTTACCTAATTACTCGTATGTCGTGACTGAAGCTTAATATTGAAAAAATCTTAGTCAAGCTGATTGCCATTGTGAGATTTGTGGTCTTTCAAAATCATCCATATACCTTCGGGAAGGACGGATTACTTTTTGGACTTACTTGTATACTAAAGTCAGGAAATAGGAAATTGTTTTTTATCTGGCAGACCGACATAAGACGATGTTGACAGCATTTCTGCAATTATAAGAACAAAGACTACTGTTTCTTATTAGTTAAATGAAAGGCATTCTCACAGAAGTTGATAACAAATGAAGAATTAACGGATCTGTCTGAGCAGGACGTTCATGAAAAGGGAAATTAAACGTTTACACAGTCATACAAAGACTTCAGTTTGACGGATGAGTCATTGTGTCACTGGTTATAGACAATGAAATATTCGTCAAAGAATCAACTGCTGTTTATGACGTGCGATGCAAAAGCATTCTGAATGGGAAAAAAAAGGAGAGGTATCTAATTCAAACGTCGATGTATGCACAAGAGGAAATTCTAAGGAACACTGGTGTTTGCTCTAGGACTTGCGATGAAGCCTTCAGTGTGAAGGATGATTTGAATATCTCCATTGCTTAACACTTAATTTAACCTTTTCCGTACGGGGTGGGATAGCATGTATTCCAAGAATACGGGCCCAAGAATGAATATATATATATATATATATATATATATATATATATATATATATATATAACCTCCTTAAGGGCCGTTCTTACAAAGGGGGTATGAAATTTCCCGTTCTAAAGAGGGAATGGGAAAAATGGGCCCCGTAAGCAGTGTTGCCAACCTCTACGAAGCGCCTCCCCCTAGCGCCATCTCGAAATCCCCCTGTTTCCCCCCCCCCCCTAACACCAACTTGAGATCACCCTAGACCTTACTAAAAGAAATTCTGGCTCCAAATAGGCATCCTGTTTGAGAGATAAAGTGAAATAAATAGAAAATACACACCAATGGCATAGCTAGAACTTTTGCCGCCCAGGACGGTCTCCAATTTGCCGCCCTTTCTAAGTCAATCAATTGGTGGTTTTTATAAATTAATAAACATAAATAAATAATTGTAGTTGAGACAAACTATAGGTGGGGAACTTTTTACCATTGGATGCCATTTTTAAATTAGGCAGTAATAAAGGAGGCCGCTTAAGTTGATATACCTATAAATGCAACTTTTATAAAGACCACAAGAAACTTACGGAGGTCGCAGAGATAATATTTTCAATCCTACATTGACTTGACGATGGGGAAAAATATTCGAAATCATATAGTAATTCATAATTCGTAGAAATCGAATAGTAAACTTATGAATTGAACAAGTGGTTTTTTTACAACTAATACTAAATAAAAATATGCCATACTAAATATACTAATACTAAATAAGAATTTTAAAAATATATATATATTTAAATAGAAAGAACATCTCACCAAGTTTTAATATCAATCATAGATTCCAATCATGGTATCATAGATTTCGATTTGTGCACCTTCTGTAGCACGACAAACGTCTAAATGGTAATCCAGTTCTCTCTAAGTGTTCTCTCTAATTGCTCGAATGATACGCTTCTTCAACTCATCCACAGTTTCCATTTTTTTTTGTTTATACACAACGGATTTGATGAATCCCCAAGCAAAAAATCTAACGCCTGATATGCTACGAAACACTTGTAGAGAACTGGATTATCATTTAGACGTCAGTCGTGCTACAAAAGGTGTACACATCGAAATCTATGATACTATGATCGGTATCTATGACTGATATTAAAACTTTGTCAGATGTTCTTTCTATTTAAGTAAATATTTTTAAATTCTAATGGTTAGTTCCATCAAAATAAGTCATAACTTTTGGATACCTTTAGCCCGGACACCCTGTACTTGTTTACTTGCGCAATATTCGTTGTATAAATTTTTGCTTTTAATCTAGTAAGTCTTTATCGGAAAAAAATTATTCTGATTAATTAAATATTACTTCTGTTTAACTAACACTTCTCTTTAATTAAATACTACATTGACATTTTTTATTTGTACATAGATGTGAAAACTTCGAGCCGTTAAAGGGACCGCCGATGCGCCCATGGGTCGAGCCCAGGCCCTGATTTTTCATCCCCTGAATGTTGGGTACCCCCCCCAAAAAAAAATTTATTTTAAAAGAAAAATTCCCAATTCAATTTTTTGAATTGGGATGATTGATATTAAAACTTGGTGAAATGTTCTTTCTATTTAATTTTTTTAAAATTTTAATGTGTAGTTCCATAAAAATAAGCCATAACTTTTGGATACTTTTAGCCCTGACACCCTATATATATTAATACGTATAATACTTTAAAAGGAAATTAAAAAGATACAGGTCTAAACCTTTGAGAAAAAAATAGCATTTTACTTAATAGCATTTTTTTAATATATCCTTTCAAATTTGATTGATTGGTTCATCATATGTATAGTTATATGTATAGTTCATCATGTGAGGCGGTGAAAACAAAGTGGTGTAAGTCACATTTTCAACTTTTTTTATTTGAGGGCAAAAATGTAATCTCCATGTTCGATTTATAGTGGAATTGCAAATAATTATTATTTTAAATAGTATAACAATTATTATGAATTATAATTTGTTCAATTTATAGTGGAAGTTTTTGTAGTTTTTGGAGTAAAACGCTTTGGACTTACACCACTTGACTTACTGACTTACACCACTTTGCCTTTCACCGCCTCATATGTATGTTATAGGGTATATAAGGGATTAATAAGTTTTTCTGGTTGTATTATATTGGTGTTTTAATGATGAAGTTAATATGTTGCATTGCTTTTTGTTATTTGATAATGTGCTTCTACACTTCAAATAGCCAATTCTTGGAAAAATTGTACTTTCACAGTGATTCATGATTTTTTTTTTTTTTTTGTGTGTGCGTGTGTTTGTCAATTTTGGAAATTTTACGCCCACATCAGTGTTAGGGGGCCCCCATCCCGAGTTGTGCCTATAGTCAAGAATTTTTTTAAATCGGGCCCTGGTCGAACCAGCGTTCAGCTCTAAAACAAGTTTTGAACCCACGCCAACCTTATTATCCTAGGGTATATTTTGCATATCTGATAAATCAATTAAAGAAATTCAACGTTTTTTTTTTTATAAAAGCCTTGAAATTGTAGCTGGAGAAGAACCAATACGTGACCAGCAAAGACCTTATTTTTTGCACAGGACGGGAACTGTTCTTCCCTTCGTAAAAAAACTTGTAAGCAGTCATGCGTGGAAGGGTAGGCAGGAGGACTGTACAAAGTACAACGAACTCTCGACAGGAATATAGTTTGAAAAAAGATACTGCTAGTCTTGTAGCATTAAATATAGTGTGCTATGTTCTTTAGCCCTGGAGCCATTGGCGGCTCCAAGGGGGGGGGGCAATAGGGGCAATCGCCGCTCCCACAAAAAAAAAAGAGCCCGGAGTTTTTTATTTCCATAGCCTAAATTTCCATAGCCTTTTATTTCCATAGCCATTTTTTTCCATAGCCTAAAATTTTATAATCGAAGACCTAATACTAAATGAGTTTAAATTTAAAACGAAACGATGTTTATTTCTATGATATATATACATACATACATACATATATATATATATATATATATATATATATATATAAGACAAAGTTGAAAGTGAAAAACCAGTATGGACTCTAAAACTACTTGCAGCCAGGAACTAACAAACATGAAAAGATAAGCATTAAATAGGTTTTAGACAGCATCTCTTCATCAGCGGTGCCGATATTGTCTAAAAACCAATGGATTGTTTCTGATAAGTATAATCTAATCAACAAACATACTTAGACACTGTACAATCCATCAGAAACAGAAGAATTGAATAAATAGTTACTTAATCAAAGAACGCCAAGCCTGGCGCTAGACAAAGTGGAAGTTAAGAATAGGAAACCGCAAGAAGTCACAAACTTGCAACCATGGAGCAAATGGAAACAAACAAACACAAACAAACAAACAAACACACACACACACACACACACATATATATATATATATATATATATATATATATATATATATATATATATATATATATAACGCTAAGAGTCGGCGTTTCCCCCTCCCCCCCAAAAAAAGAACTCTGGACTAGAGCCGCCCCATCATGGAACTCCCTATTTTTTCCTTATAAATATCTGTATAAATATTTTTCCTCGTACAAAAACTAACCTATCCCCCACAAAAAAATAAAAAATAAAAAATGACGTCTTTTTCTCTTCAGAGGGAATACAAATTAAACTTTCATAACTCACGGATACAAGTTATTTTGAAACGTTTTTTTATTACAAAATTTTAAATAGTGTATATATATATAAAACAGTTCCGTAACTGACTGACTGACTAACTGACTGACATATAACACACAGACCAAACCGCTGGGCATAAAGGACTGAAATGTTGCATAGAGATTCTTCTTATAGTGTAGGGGTGCAGTAAGAAAGATTTTTGAAAAATTCTTATTAGATTTTTTAAAATTAAATTTTTATGCTGTTTTAGTAACTTTTATTAAGTTTTCATTTGAAATAATAAGCTGAGGGTTATAAAATTTATATCACGACAAAGATCATTAAAATTCCTTTAAGGACGAAAATATCGTCTTTAAATAGAGATTGTCGTTAAGTAGAGCGTCGTTAAACAGAGAGCCAACTGTATATATATATATATATATATATATATATATATATATATATATATATACACACTCATGGACAAAAAAATTAGCGCACCAAGAAATAATTGCGGGATCGTAACGAAACTTGCAATGAAGGTACATGTCGGGGAGATATGCAAATGATTAGAAATGCAGCGTGATTGCGCATTACGTATAGCCCGTAGAGGGCGTTGAACATCTTACTCTGTGGAGTATAAAACAGGTAACCAAAGCTTGTTTGAGTGTGCTGAATCATTTACAGAGCTGAGATAGACATGCCATTACGCCGTGTTCGAAGACAATATAAGCAGTTGTCGCAGTTTGAGAGGGGGAGAATCGTCGGAATGATGGAAGCTGGGTGGTCAGCTAGGCGAGTAGCTCGTCAATTAGGCCGCTCTGATTGTGTTGTGAGGAGGTGTTGGGATCAGTGGACCCGAGAGATGTCATGTACACGAAGACCAGGCTCAGGACGCCCTCGACAGACCAGTCGTCGAGAAGACCGCCACATCGTAAGAAATGCACGCGTACAGCCAACTGCTTCATCGGCCGCCATCCAGGCACAGGTAGCACCTTTACTAGGGGCCTCTGTGTCTTCTCGAACCATACGAAGGCGCCTAGCTGAAGGACAGTTGGTATCGCGGCGCCCATTACGTGTGCTGCCCTTGACGCCCACCCATCGACGCTTCCGTTTGGAGTTTTGCCGCGCACGAGGAAACTGGACTGCAGCGGAATGGAACCAGGTCGTCTTCAGCGACGAATCCAGATTCAATCTCGGCAGTGATGACAATCGTGTTCGTGTGTGGAGAGCCCGTGGTGAACGCTTCAATCCTGCCTTTGCTGTACAGCGACACATCGCTCCCACAGCTGGTGTGAAATATGGGGTGCCATTGCCTACAATACACAGTCACCCCTAGTATTGTTCCGTGGCACCATGACAACCCAGCGGTATGTTCATGAAATCCTGCAACCACATGTGTTGCCACTCATGCAACGTCTCCCATGAGCCATTTTTCAACAAGACAATGCTCGGCCTCATACGGCAAGGGTGTCACAAGACTGTCTCCGTACTGTTACTACCCTTCCTTGGCCTGCCCGATCCCCAGATTTGTCTCCAATCGAGCATATCTGGGATCATTTGGGACGACGAGTTGGGCATCCCACGAGTTTGAACGAACTAGAGGCAAGGTTACAGCAAATATGGAACGAAATGTATCAAGACATCATACAGAACTTGTATGACTCAATGCTCGATCGTATCGCATCGTGCATTCGCGCTAGAGGGGGTCCAACGGAGTATTAACTCCTCCGTTCTTTTGCCTTTTTCTCTGAAATAAATTATCATTTTTCTTTGATTTTCTTATCATTTACTTATATCAAAGTAGTCATTACGTATGTAAAATTTCGTTTCATTTTGACGACTCCTTCTTGGTGCGCTAATTTTTTTGTCCATGAGTGTATTATTAAAGTGTATATATATATATATATATATATATATATATTCTTGGGGCCCGCATTCTTGGGATACATTCCATCCCAACCCGTAAGGAAAAGGTTAACTATATTTTGGCTACCTCTGCGTCCAGATAGTTGTCAAGAACAACAAAATAAAAAAAGATGCCACGTTTCCACGTGCCAGGTTGAACTTTATCGGTCGTGAACTTTTCTGCATCGACCCGAACTCGGCCGAGGAATCGGGACGCCCGTGATGAGTTGCGTAACACACCTGCTCGCCAGACGAGTTTTTATTTATTTATTTTTTTTAATCCGTCAACATGTCAGGGGCCCTTCAAGAAAAGCGAAAGCTTGCGTGAGCGTCTCTCTCTCTCGTGTTCTCTGGTTTCGAATTTCGAACCTTGACAATAAGCCTGGCTGTTCCGTCGTGTTCCGAAGGTAGTAGCGTTACCGGGAAATGCATAATTGGTGAAACAAAAAGAGTTTTGTTTCAACTCGGTATATCAAGAGCATGTTTGTAAACAGTCGTGCTGTGAAAACAAACACGTGGTTGAAAAAAAATATGGCGAGGCATAGTGGGCTACTCGAGTAACGAATTTTGAGTCACTGTGCGAAAAGGCGCATCCCCAAAGGAAGAATGCATGGTGCAGGAGGGGAGTACTAATCCTGGAGGAGATGAAATGTCTCTCAGCGTGCTGTTTGGTTTGGAATCACGAGATTTCACGACATATCGTTTTCGCATTGCAGTAAATGTAGCATTCCTGCAAAATGCCCAATGGATAATCTATATATCTCTGTATATAAAACAGTTCCGTAACTGACTCATTCACTGACTGACATACAACGCACAGACCAAACCGCTGGACCTAAAGGGCTGAAATTTTGCATGGCGATTCTTCTTATAGTGCAGTTGTGCACTAAGAAAAATTTTTGAAAAATTCTTCTTACATTTTTTTAAAATTAAATTTTTAAGCTGTTTTTGCAACTTTTTTTTAAGTTTGCATTTAAAATAATAATTTGAGGGTTATAAAATTTATATCATGAGAAAGATCCTAAAAATTCCTTCAAAATGAGATCTTTTTCGAATCTTTACCTCAATTTTCTGAATTTTGGTGAATTTTTAAAGATTAATTTTTTAGAATTTAATTTATTAAATGCTGATTACGTGATTTTTTTCTGGTACTTTAAATAAATTTATCGTCACGTGCATAAAAACTAAATAGACAAAAAAATATTTTTTCTTGCTAATGCGGCAGACGATTGGACATTATTTTGTCTATAAAAATATCCCTTACGATTTTTTTATAAATGTTTTTTTCTTACATCAATTGTATACATTGATCGTCGTATTTCTTATAAATATATATATATATTTATATTTTTTGGCATTAATTGCATACATTGACCGTTGTATTTAATTTGAATATACTCCGTAGCGAAGTGCGGGTTTTCAGCTAGTAGTATATAAAACAGTTCCGTGACTGACTCACTGACATACAACGCGCAGACCAAACCGCTGGACCTAAAGGGCTGAAATTTTGCATGGCTATTCTTCTTATAGTGTAGGGAGGCACTAAGAAAGATTTTTGAAAAATTCTTCTTGGATTACTAAAAATTAAATTTATAAGCTGTTTTTGTAACTTTAAGTTTGCATTTAAAATAATAATCTGAGGGTTATTAAAATTTATATCACGAGAAAGATCATGAAAATTCTTTTAAAATGAAAGCTTTTTTCGAATCTTTACCTGCATTTTCTGATTTTTGGTGAATTTTTAAAGATTCAATTTTAGAATTTAATTGATCAAATGCTGATCACGTGGTTTCTTTTCTTTTTGTTATACTTTAAATTAATTTTGCGTCACGTGCAAAACAACGAAATAAATTGACCAAAAAATATTAAAATGCAGTAAAAAATAAAATTTAACCACTAGACTAACGGAGATAGAAGTTTTTTAAGAATTTAATTCAAAGAGAATGCGATTTCCCCTCAAAGTGTGCTTCGCAATGACGATAAATAGGTCTAAAGGCCAAACTTTAAAATACGCTGGTGTAGATTTAAAAGAAAATTGTCTCTCCCACGCTTCCTGTTTTACGTAGCTTGCTCACGCGTAAGTTCGTGGACGAGCCAGATAATATTAGTTCCACCCAATGAACAAACAAAAAATATTGTTTATAAGGAAATCCTCTAAAAAGCAATTTTATTATCTTTTCATTGTAATTATCCTAAAATGTACTCCGTAGCGGGTATTCAGATAGCTGTTGATATAATTTTGGGACGCACACATGCAACAGGCAGGGCCGGGATGACCCACTGTGGCGCCTGAAGCAAGTTTCAAAAACTGTTCCTTGTCAAATTTTCGGAGAGATTCTAAGTAATGAACGTATCACTACTTGAAATAGTCTACTTAATAACGGATATTTTGGGGAAAATATGTATTAAATAAAAAGAAAAGTTTTACTTACTTTAAAAAGTTTAAAAATTGCAGAACTTAAAAAATTTTTTTTTCAGGTAGTCTCTTCTAACGAAACTACCGCGTGTTTTTAAGGTAGGATTACTTATCGTTGCTTACCTCTTTTGTATGTATATATGTATCTATGTATATGTACGTGTGTATATACCTTGGGATGTCTTTTGGGCTTACTTGCATCCTATTCAGAAAGTTCCCCTTGAGGTAACTGATTTGGTTAGGCTCCCTGATGACGAGACCTGTCGGTTACCTCTATGTTGTTTTATGGTTCAGTTCCGGCACTTATACAGAATCTTGCCGTTGGTGCGTGGATGCCAGAGTGCTTGATTTCTGTTTGTTTTTTGTCTATATTCGTATTATTTTTATCTATCTCTGTTGGATTATTTATTTTTATTTACTTGTGTAATATACATACAGTGTGTATTAAAATAAAAAAAATAAGTGGTCATATATTATGTTACACCGAGATTTCAAAAAATCATTTGCTGTGTGAAATTAACTCAATTTTTTTTCCTTTAAGCGATTTATTTGAGAAAATATAACTTTTTTCATTTGCTTCAAATTTTAAAATTATTCATTTTATACACTGTAATATTAAAATGAGTGATATTTTGGGTGGTCTTATAATTTTGTTACACACTGTATATGTACAGGGTGGTTATAATTAAAGTTCCACTTTGAAATGGTCATAAAAGGATAACTACTGGACCAAATGTTATCAAACTTGGTAATAATTTAAAGGAGGTCATGGAAATTTCTTTAAAAAAAAAAAAAAAAAAAAAAAAAAACTCACCACCAGGGGGGGGGGGGGGACTGGCGTTCTATGCAATATTGTTAAACGAAATAAGGGTCGGAATCTAACTTAACCTTTTGTTACGCAGGTTTAACATTTTGAAACATTGACCTATACAAAATTACCATTTAAAGTCCGGAAATCGTTTTCTT
Organism: Dolomedes plantarius; assembly: GCA_907164885.2. NCBI lineage: Eukaryota > Metazoa > Arthropoda > Arachnida > Araneae > Dolomedidae > Dolomedes > Dolomedes plantarius. Next base: position 140,095,604 of record OU015499.1, on the reverse strand, counting down.
ACAGATCGCTAATTTGTGAATTTTAAAGCCTGAATTCGGCCCTAAGACATGAAGATATCGGTTTAAAACGTTTTTTAATAGTTTCTAAAACGAAACTGTTTGTGGGGTTATGCAAAACCGCAATGGCTTGTAATTGGCTTACGACAGGAAGAAGCAAATGATTTGTTCAGATGCGCTTTACACGTCATTTGATTTTTCAGATAAAAGTGAGCCTGTTTGTTAGAATAGCTCAGAACACGATGACAATGCATTTTTTAAATACTTTTAGCCATCTTTAGTGTTTATTTTAGCAGAATATTTTTCTGATTAATTTAAGCAGAATTAAATTAATCTTCAGTTATTTTCAGTTAATTTTGTTTTGTAGACTGGTACAGCCATCTATCAGCCGGGACGGGAACGAAAAGTTAAATGCAAGTCACGCTCGCAATTCCCGAGCTAAACGATTGATTACGTATTTCATCATTTTCTTTGAAGTTGGTGGGATAGTTCATCAAAAATTTTTTTTAAAAGTATTTATTAATACATAGAATTGTCAAGTTTATGTGATTCAACAGAAAATTTATAAACATGGTATATAGAAAGTTCTTTTTATCTTGTAATTATTATTACAATGTTTTTATTAACTCGATTTCTTGTGTGTGTGTTTGTCTAGTCTAGTACAAATCTTGCAATCGATTTTTAACTAACTTCCCGACTAGCTAGACATTTGAAACTTTTAGAGTAGCTCAGAACACGATGACAATGCATTATTTTAATACATTTAGCCATCTTTAAGCAGAATTGAATCCATTTTCAGATAATTTTGTTTTGTAGACTGGTGCAGCCATCTATCGGATCGGGACGGAAACGAAAAGTTAAACCCAAGTTAACTTCCAATTAACTTCATTTTCTTTCAAGTTGATGGGATAATTCATGAAAAAAATTTTTTTTAAGTATTTATTAATACTTAGAATTGTCAAGTTTATATGATTCAACAGAAAATTTAAAAACACGGTATATAAAAAAGTTCTATTTATCTTGTAATTATTGAAAAATCAAGAGCTATTGAGGGGTACAGAAAGCTAAGTCCGATTCCACTCCTAAATGTTTTTATTCATCAAGGAAAATTTGGAGTATGTGAAACAAAACACAAACATGTTAATGCTATAGGGGTTATGTCCCAATCAAGAACTTTAACCAACAAAAATAAAATTGGAAAAATTTACTTTAAAGAAAAAAATTAATAATTACAAGATAAAAAGAACTTTTTTATATACCATGTTTTTAAATTTTCTGTTGAATCATATAAACTTGACAATTCTATGTATTCTAAGTCATTTTTAAAAAATTTTTTGATGAATTATCATATTAACTTGAAAGAAGATGACCAAATGCGTAATGAATTGCATTTAACTTTTCGTTTCCGTCCCGGCCGATAGATGGCTGCACTATTCTACAAAACAAAATTAACTGAAAATGAATTCAATTCTGCTTAAAGATGGCTAAAAGTATTAAAAGAATGCATTGTCATCGTGTTCTGAGCTATTCTAAAAGTTTCAAATGTCTAGCTAGTCGGGAAGTTAGTTAAAAATCGATTGCAAGATTTGTACTGGACAAACACACACACAAACAAACAAGAAATCAAGTTAATAAAAACATGGTAATAATAATTAGAAGATAAAAAGAACTTTCTATATACCATGTTTTTAAATTTTCTGTTGAATCACATAAACTTGATAATTTTATGTATTAAAAAATACTTTAAAAAAAATTTTAATGAACTATCCCATCAACTTAAAAAAAAAATGATGAAATGCGTAATCAATCGTTTAGCCCGGGAATTGCGAGCGTGACGTGCATTCAACTTTTCGTTCCCGTCCCGGCCGATAGATGGCTGCACCGTTCTACAAAACAAAATTAACTGAATATTAATTCAAATCTGCTTAAAGATGGCTAAAATTATTAAAAGAATGCATTGTCATCGTGTTCTGAGCTATTCTAAAAGTTTCAAATGTCTAGCTAGTCGGGAAGTTAGTTAAAAATCGATTGTAAGATTTGTACTGGACAAACACACATACAAACAAGAAAGCGAGTTAATAAAAACATGGTAATAAAAATTAAACTTAAAAAAACCGACTTTACAAAAGCCGTTTTTTTTTTCAATCCCGTTTTTCTCAAAACTACGATTTGGACTTGACCCTCTTTACACTGCAAACACAGAATTCTGAAATAAGAAAGGGATTAAAAATTAACACAATTAATTATTTATTAATAATTAACAATTCACCGTTAATTTTTAAATCAACCGTAACGGAGACTGCGTAGAACAATGAACAAAAACTTAAAAAAAAAAAAGAAGCAACTTTATTTTTGCACGGATTGATCAAACGACCCTCATACAAAGAGAGCACTGTTGGTTCATTCTGTGACTAGAATATTTTTAGGATTTTGTTTCAATCGTCTTCAGACGTTTTGGTTCAAATTTATCCCATGAAAAGGAATTCGCTGCTTATATTGTCCTGTATGCAGTAAATTATCTTACTGATTTTGCTTCCATTATCTGCTCTTCGTTTATTATGGGGGTTGGATTAGGGATGCGGCATCGATGTCGATGTTTGAAAAACATCGATTTATTGAAGCCGATTTTTTTTTAACATCGATGTTTTGTACTCGATGTTTTAGGTTGTCTTGATGTTTTTTCAATGACAAAGTACCATAATAAAAAAATTAAAAAATTAACCACGTAGCATAATTTTGACATTCAGTAAATGTAAGTCTGAGTTCTAAAAAGACGAATACAAAAGGGTGTACGATGTCCTACCAACGAAACAAATGGCAATCAACAACCAATGAATAATAATTATATGCCCTGTAATTGTTATTTACAGTAAAGAATAGTTATTTACAGTAAAAATACGCTTGTTCAGTTCTCCCCCATACGCTTGCTTTGCATCAAATTGGTGTGAATGTATGTAATTTTCATTTGTATTATTTAATTTGAAAATAAAAGATTTGTTAATAAATTGCTCTTATTAATTTTTTTATATTAAACTCTGTTGAACCAAACTGAAAAATTATTTAATTAAAATTGTTAAACGCATTTTGGTACTTTTCTGTTTAACTGTTTACCGCTTGCCCAAGCGATACAGATTGGGTTTGGCGCGCTGCCAGAGTTATGACTCGCGACGACGGACGGTTTTAGCGTCTGAAATTTTGTTTTATGGAGGTCCGTTATGGAGGAGCGTAATCCTACGTTAAAAAGAAAAAAAGAGTAATAAACTTTAAAAGAATGACGTCAAACTTTTACTTATTTATATTTATTTATTTGTGTATTTATTTATTTTTATTTTATTATTATTTTTTATTTTTTATTTATTGTTATTATTATTATTATTATAATTATTATTATTATTATTATTTTTTTTTTAAATTTTTATTTTGACGGCATTGGTCCATCCACACCACGAAATTTTGTCGACTACTTTATTATGGGAGTAGCATATAGTTCAGCCAAAATACCTACCAAGTTGGAAAAAAAAAAAGTTGCTGCCTATAAGGGAACAGCACAGAAACGTCCAAACCTTGGTCAGGATTCGGATCCAGGCCCACTCCTTTTAAGCTCATGACTCTAACTGAAATATGTGGACCGCAAAAAAAAAAAACGCCCAACGTGGGGCTCGAACCCACGACCCCGAGATTAAGAGTCTCGTGCTCTACCGACTGAGCTAGCCGGGCGTCGATGAAAGCGTACCTGGTTATCACGTCTTCCTTAACTTCAAAACTGTGTTGACGCACGATTGATTCCGTATAATTAGTTGCAAAACCTCTCTCCGGCAACCATTGGCAGCTCCAAAGGGGGGGGAAGGGGGGGAGTGCAGTAGGGGTAATTGCCCGTCCCAAAAAAGCGAGGCGTATTATTATTTTTATTTTTCATAGCCTAAAATTATATAATCGTAGACCTAATACTAAATGAGTTTAAATTTAAAATGAGACAATGTTTATTTCTTATCTATATACACTGCTGGCCACCCAAATTGCAACACCAAGAAGGACAAGAGATATCACAACAAAATTTATTTTGTAGATAACATGTTGACCAAGTATCAAATTATTAAATTTATAGACTTCTGTGAAGTGTGGTTCCTGCCAAAATCAGTAGCCAGAGTAGCCGCCATTGTTGGAGATCACCGCTGCCACACGCCTCGGCATTGATTCAAAGAGACTTTGGATGAGTTCTTGGGGTACAGCAGACCAAGCAGCTTCCACACGTTGCCAAAGTTGATCTGCTGTGGCACCTGGGGATGGAATCTGGGTCAATCGTAGAGCAACCATGGACCACATGTTTTCTATCGGCGAAAGATCCGGAGAGCGAGGCGGCCAGGGAAGCAATTCAATCTGGCGATTGACGAAGAACCGTTGGACAATGCGTGCCACGTGTGGTCGCGCATTATCCTGTTGAAATATGGCTGTGGGCAAGCCCTGAAGGTAAGGAAGGACAACTGGCTCCAACACCTTGGAGATGTAGCGCTGGCTGTTTAAAGTACCGGCAATGCGTACTAGAGGTGTGCGAGAGTGATATCCAATACCGCCCCATACCATAATACCCGGTGCAGGACCAGTGTGGCGGTGCATAACGCAGCTGTTCAGCATCCTCTCTTCACGGTGTCTCCAGACTCCAATGCGACCATCGTGGTGTTGCAGACAGAAGCGTGACTCGTCAGTAAAGACAATTTCATTCCATTCTGCCGTCCACATCCTTCTGTCATCGCACCATTGGCGGCGGAGACGTCTGTGGTTCTGCGTCAAGGGTAGACAAAGCAATGGACGTCTTGCGGACAGACCACTCTGCTGTAAACGGCATCGAATGGTACGCGCAGACACTGGATGATGCGTTACAGACTGCATGTGCTGTGCTATGGTTCGTGATGTGACTGAGCGATCCGTCACTGCCATGCGCACAATTTGCCTGTCATCACGTGAAGTGGTGAGCTGAGGTGGATGCGATCGAACACGCCGGTCCGTCGTACCCTCCTGCATCCAACGATCACATATCCGCATTACAGTTGTTTGGTTTCGTCCAACACGACTACTGATTTCCCTGAAAGATAATCCACAATCTCGGTAGGCCACTATCCTTCCTCTGTCGAACTCGGATACTTGATCAAAAGATGATCGCTGTTTTCGACGAGGCATAATTGATCGTTTTTTTTAAAACACCACAAGAAAAACACAATTGCCGAACTTGAAATCGTCGAAATCTTCAAGCCTTAAATAGCGCTTTGAAATGGCGCCACAGGCGCGCGTGATGTGCGTCTGCGCTGAAATTCTAATCATTTGCATATCTCACCTCCGCTAATGCATGTTGTAAATTTCATGTTATTTGCATGTTTCCTTCAGGGTGTTGCATTTACAGTGGCCAGCAGTGTATATAAAACAGTTCCGTAACTGACTCATTCATCCACTGACTGACTGACTGACATACAACGCACAGACCAAACCGCTGGACCTAAAGGGCTGAAATTTTGCATGGCGATTCTTCTAATAGTGTAGGGGTGCACTAAGAAAAAATTTTCAAAAATTCTTAGATTTTTTTAAATTAAATTTTTAAGCTGTTTTTTAAACTTTTTTTACGTTTGCATTTAAAATAATACATTGAGGGTTATAAAATTTATATCACGAGAAAGACCATAAAAATTCCTTCAAAATGAAATTTTTTTCGAATTTTTACCTCCATTTCCTGATTTTTGGTGAATTTTTAAAGATTAATTTTTAGAATTTAATTTATTAAATGCTGATCACGTGATTTCTTTTTCTGGTACTTTCAATAAATTTATCGTCACGTGCGTAACAACTAAATAGACAAAAAAAAAATTTTCTCTTTCTAATGCAGCTGACGATTGGATATTATCAAAAAAAAATGCATATCCCTTATGATTTTTTTATAAATATATATATAGATAGATATATATTTTACATCAATTGTATACATTGATCATCGCATTTATTATAAATATATATATTTATTTTTTGGCATAAATTGCATACGTTGACCGTTGTATTTAATTTGAATGTACTCCGTAGCTAAGCGCGGGTTTTCAGCTAGTCTATATATATATATATATATATATATGTTTAAATCTGGCTTTAGATACTTACTAAACACGGGGCTGCATAAACGCGTTAATTTGCTTATTCCAAGGAATCGTTCTAGCTCTCTCTCTCTGCCATTTTTATTATTAATTATGTTTGTGAGATATAGAATTAAACCTGGCGGAAAAAGTTTATTTTGAGCTGTTGAGTAACCCTATTTCTTTTTATTGGGTTTAATAGAAGTTTTTTAAAGTGTGTTTCTCTTATGTTAATATTATGATTTTCAACATTTCGCAATGATGTGTTCAGTATAATTTGCGCATTAGTATATTTATTTACTATCCAGCCGTCATGTTTTGACGGGTACCGCCTACTGCATGTTTAGTTTCCACATTTAAAACCTTCAAAATTGTGGTTTTTCCTCTTTTTCGTTTGCAAATCGGTCAATCACCTTCTCCACATCAAGTTGACAAGCTATTGTTTTTTCAATGAGGAATTTGCACGTTTTTTTATTTTGCATTTATGATATAGAAAATAGAAAAATATGATCAAAACCATCTTTTTTTTTAGTTTTAGAACTCTAAAAGTTAACATAATTTGTTTTTAAACGCGCACTATTTACTTCATCTCAAAAACGCTACTTTTCCTACGCGGATACATGTGACGTCACAATGCTCCATAGCGAATTTGTTTACTTCGGTGTTTGGATTGTGTTGCGTAGTTTGAGTTTGATATCTAGTGTTTTTGCTTTATTTTTAAGATGTCATAGTGTGTTAAAGCAAATTTTAAATATTGTATAGTACCTTGCTGCACAAGCACGACGGTAAATACCGGTAATGAACCGGAGCCACGCACACGGCGCAACTGGTTACAAACCCGTCCGACGGGTTTGTAACCAGTTGCGCCGTGTGCGTGGCTCCATTCAATTACATAGGTTGCGACTCATCACGGACTGGTTTGTGATTTGAGTCAATTATCAGTTTCTTTTGAGTTGCTCCGTGTGAAGACGGGCTAACAATTTTTTTTCTATTGAATAACCCAACCAGTGGCGCACCCTGGGGGGGGGGGGGCAAAGGGCCCTGCCCCCCCCCAAAAAAAAAGAAATAGAAATTGCATTATGAATATTGATTTTGCATTATAACTATTTTTGTCTTTTCATCTCGGACCCCCGCCCATGCATTATAAATATTTTTATCCGTTCATCTCGCTCCCCCCCCCCCCCCAAGAAAAATTCTGGGTGCACCACTGAACCCAACCATTCTCTTTTAATTTTTATATGTCCGTTATACAGGGTGTCCAGGCTAAAGGTATTCAAAAGTTATGACTTATTTTTACGGAATTACCCATTAGAATTTAAAAATATTTATTTAAATAGAAAGAATATCGCACTAAGTTTTAATATCAAACATAGATTTCGATCATAGTATCATAGATTTCGGGGTGTACACCTTCTGTAGCACGAATAACGTCTAAATGGTAATACAGTTCTCTCCAAGTGTTCCGTAGCATATCGGGAGTTATTAGACTTTTTTTGCTTGGGGGATTCATTAAATCCGTTGTACATAAACGAAAAATTGAAACTGTAGATGAGTTGAAGAAGCGTATCATTCAAACAGTTCACGCAATAACTCCTGATATGCTACGAAACACTTGGAGAGAACTGGATTACCATTTAGACGTTTATCGTGCTACAAAAGGTGCACACATCGAAATCTATTGATATTGTGATCGAAATATATGGTACTAGCGGCCCATCCCGACTTTGTCCGGGTTGAACAAAATATTATACCAATAAATTTCCAGTTGATAGCCAATAAATTGTAAATCTTTTTTTACCTTAATAATAACCTAAATAATACCTTAAATTAATTTTATGTTATTTAATAGTTAAAATAAATTTTTTAAAAGAAAAAGGCGTGCCGGAGAACGGTTAGGTTCGAACCGCTAGCGTCAGAACAGAAGCCCACCGTGATAGCACCACGGTAAGGATCGTTGAAGACTTCGGTACAAAAAGCGATAGAGGACAGTAGCGGTAACAATGGAGATTTTTAGGATTAAGCCCCTAACTTTATTTCTACTGATTAGATATACATAATATATAGCCTATGTCCATCTGGAATAATGTACCTTTCAAACAGTGAAAGAATTTTTCAAATAGGTACAGTGGTTCTGAAGATTACCCTCCACGTACAAAATCGCTCCTCTTTATATATAAGTATAGATTAAAACTTGGTGAGATGTTCTTTCTATATATATATATATATATATATATATATATATATATATATATATATATATTTAAATTCTAATGGGTAGTTCCGGAAATATAAGCCATAACTTTTGGATATTTTTAGCCCCTTATATTTGTGATGAATATTTTCTGAAATTAAAATTATGAAAAGTCAAGCGCGTGCTAATATATTTAGGTGATTATAGTTTTATTTATCTAAAAAACATTTCATTTATGTTTTGTATATTTTGTAAAAAAAATCTGACAAATCGAAAATTATTTTCCATTTAAGGGATTTCACAAATTTTTATTTCACCCTTTCTAATTTTTTTCGTGTGCTTGGAGCAGTTCGCCCCAACTGCTCCACGGTAGCTATGCCTGTGTCTACTCTTCGTTTTTCATGGGTTTTGCATCATTGGCGTCGCCTCCAACTGCTTTAGGGCCTGTTCACGTAGAATCCGTCAGCGTTAAAGATTCCGTTGGCGCTGATTGGTTAAATGGGTCAGTGATTGCTATATGATTGGTTAAAAATTTTCACGCTGACGCCGACGGATTCTGTGTGAACAGGCCCTTACAATGGCTCTCTGAGCGAAACGGCTCATTTTACCTCGAATTTCAGAGCGCGCAATAACCTAACGTAATTTTAATAAATACAGTGGAACCTCGCATAACGAGCATAATTCGTTCTAGAGTCTTACTCGTAATGCGAAACACTCATTAAGCGAAACAATTTTTCCCATATAAATTAATGTAAAATACGATAATGCGCTCCATGCCAAAAAATACTCAAAATTTTTTAGATGCAACGTTTATTATTTAAAGAAAATTACTTACAGATAAATTCTTAAGGAACAAAATCATCCATATGTAGTTTATTATTTACGAATTTGTGACACATATCTAATTTTTTTACTAGAAAGCTATCTAGCGACATTTGTTTTTCTCGGCGCTTCAAAATTTGCTGAAAATGTGCCACCGCATTGTCACTGAATAAATTTATAGCGCGCTTAGCCACTGTCTTATCAGGGTGATGCTTTGTAACTGACGATGCAACAGTTTCCCATGCTTTCATCATTTATTTTATTGCGCCAGAACATTGTTTCTTTGCTGTTTTTTCGTCCTTCTCCACTGACAAACTCTCCTCTACAACTTATATGGTTCTGTTTCTTATTTACCCTGTGAATCCTCTAACGGCCCAGGCACACTATAAAGTAATAGGCATACATATAAATAATTCCTTTATTTCATACGTAGAGGTAGACTAACCTAACATAGACCGACTTGGGGCTTCAAATAATAACACAACAGTACCGCAACTTGCGGTACTAATAAACTGAACTTTAAAGTCGTAATGAACCCTTTCAGGCAGAATATACGTTCACTAACAATACCCGTAACCATCGGGCTCTGAAATAACTATCGAACTCGTGCAGCCACCTAGGCTAAATACTAATACGTGCTCTATCAGTTAAATACCGCTATCACCTTCAATCTAACTTTTCTCGACTCTTTCGTATCTCTACTAATAACGTAACGCACTACCGTACAAATCTCCACTCCCTTATTGGGCTCTTGCCAACTCAGCGTGTGTCACTTAAATAGACCAGACACCTGCTCCGAACTCACTTCGACTGGCCTGCACTGCGCAGCTACCAGAAATTTGCATCTGAGCAACACGCGAACCCTACAAACTGCTTGCTGTAAACGACACTGCAATTCTATTGGCTGTTCGGTGGTCAGCTCTTGGTTGTGCTCTTCCACAAGCTCCTCAATATCATTGTTATGCTTCAGTCCCATGATATTTGCTTCTCGAACCATCCATGACTACCCTTAAATACTTATTTTTCGGCCGTTGATGATCCTAGTGACGTGAAGATCCGAGTGACGTGAAGAGGGGACTTCCTTCCACGTCACTCGTTATGCGAAATGTTGCTCGTTAAGTGATCCATTTTTTTAAGATTTATTTTGCTCGTTATGCGAAATACTCGTTATGCGAGGTGATCGTTAAGCGAGGTTCCACTGTAAATAAATAAATAATAATAATAATAATTAATTTTTTTTTGCGGAGGCACTTGTCGTGAGACATTCGCCTATACTACGCCTTAATTTTAAAGCCCAATTTATTGTGGGGGCACCATATAGGCGGACAGCATTACTCCCTATGAAGGGACGACACGAACGGGGGCATATTTCGTGGCGCGACGCCAGAATTCGATCCGAGCACCCTCAGCACCGAAAACCAGCGCGCTGTACCACTGGGCCGCCACAAGCCCATATAATTAAATTGTAATAGACTTTAAAAGAATGTCGTCAAGCTTTTATTTATTTATTTATTTTTGGTCTTGACGACATTGGTCAATCCACACCACGAAATTTTGTCGGCCACTTTATTATGGGAGTAGCATATAGTTCAACCAAAATACCTACCAGGTTGGAAAAAAATAACCGTTGTTGTCTATAAGGGAACAGCACATGAACGTCCAAACCTTGGTCAGGATTCGAATCCAGGCCCACTCCTTTTCAGCTCCTGACGCTAACTGAAATATTCGGGCGGCCAAAAAAAACGCCCAACGTGGGGCTCGAACCCACGACCCCGAGATTAAGAGTCTCGTGCTCTACCGACTGAGCTAGCCGGGCGTCAATAAACGCGTATCTCATTATCAGGTCTTCCTTAACTTCAAAACTGTGTTGACGCACGATTGACTCAGTGTAGCTGATCATAAAGCCTCTTTCTGGCAACTAGCAGAGAGTTGGTCGAAAATTTCTCGAAAACTATGAAAGAAAAATCGAAAGAAATTATGATGTGTTCAATTCCATGCAAGTGTCATGCAGTTTAGCAACTCGTTAGAGTTCCTTATGGATTTGTTTAGTAGAGTTTGTAGCACGAAATTATCTTTCCTCGAGTCTCAGTTTCATCAAGAAAAATAACTTCGACATTTTAAAATTTCATTTTTCCGTATGCTTTCATCTACCGGTCATTCGCAAAGATAGGATATTCAGAATCTAATTGTATGGCAATCATGTTCACATTTAAAAAATAAATAAATAAAATAATTCCAAACTGCGCAGAAATCAGCCTTAATATGCTAATTAGCATCTGGTAAACTTTCAGCAAGAAATTCTTTTTCGCCTTATCTTTCGGACATCGACCGTCTTGTCTATCGAATTATTACTGTTCCTCCAAGGACTTATGTCGAGGTTCAAACACTGATGGTCATACGATTTGTGTTATCTCAGCGAGAGGAAAGATTGTGAAATACGAGCGTAAATAATTACCCTACTTGATTTCTCCCCGATCCCGAAGAATATAACTTAAGAGGCAGGGCCGACCTTAAGCCGATTGGACGTATTGGATCCATTCTCGCCCCACTCTTAGAACAATTTAAAAATGTGTCTAAAACAGTGGTTCTCAACCCTTTTATGTCTACGCCTCCAGTTTGGATGATGTTAGCATACGCACCTCCCGAGGCCTATATATACACATACGTATTTTAAAATGTGTAAATGTATTTGTATATACACGTTCTTCACATATTTTGCAAACCCTCCGCCCCCCCCCCCTTGAATATCCTTTACGCCTCTTCAGGGGGGTGGGGGCAGTTTGAGAACCAATATGCATATATATATATATATATATATATATATATATATATATACCCACACAGAGCTAATGGTCGTCTATTAGAGCTCGAAATTCATCCATGACATCCAGGACGTACTATAGAACTCTATAAGATGAATAAATAGATGTCTAATAGTCGTATTTCATTTCGACGTCTATTAGAGATCTAAGACGTATTATATACATGTATAAGTCATCTAAGTTTCGATCTCTAATAGATGAAGTCTCTATGGTCGACGTCTATAAAAGATACTGATATAGACATCTTATGGAGCTCTTTTAGACCAGCTCCGTCCAAAATCGCCATGATGAACAAACTACACTGCTGCTGTGTTATTTGTTACCGAGTGCACCTAAATGCTTCATTTGGATCTATAATCACAGCGGAATATTGCGGATATCCTTGCTCAACAAGTTTATATCGACTTCCTTTATTTGTTTTAAGGTAAGTGTTCATTCTTAAATAATTTATGCTTAAGGTATAAAGACACCTTTAAAACGTCAATTTCTGTCAAAATATTGATTTTTTACTTTTGCTATTTTATGAATGATCTTTTACTTTCAAAATCTGTTTGAATTTTGTTTCTAGCTAGTCTAGAACCCAAGTTTTAGATATTTTAATATTGCTTGGCTGTGAAATTTTACAACTGAAAGTACGTTTCTGCAAACCGGAAGTAAGCAAAAATGTTTGTTTACATTGCAGTTTTTCATGATTTTGTTAGGAAAACTGATTATATTCGCACATAAAAACACAAAAATAGTTTTTTAAGCATCTTAATAATATTAAGAATTACATCTGGCAACGTTATTTACCGAATTTTGTTTTAGAAATTGGCATTAAACTGTGCATTCCAAATCATTGTTTACGCACGAGTTTGCTCTTTGATCTAATCATTTGAAAGTCACTAAATCCATTTATTTTTCTCGATATTTTAATTTTTTTTTTCAACGAAAATGCCAAAAAGTACTTCTAGAAAACGGAAACGTAAGTTTTATGGTAATAAATTTACAAATAAATAATAGTCCTGTTGAAAGTGAAATGCATAATGCTGCATCTGTTGGTGATAAAAGTTTTTCTGCCAGTTTTTCAAAGCTACAGACGGCTAGTTCTATATCAACAAATGAAAACTGTGGTTCAATGAGTGGTTTTAGAAATTTAGATATTGGAATTCTTTTAAATATAAAAGCTGAACTCTGCTGTCCAAGCTGTTTTGCAGATAAACAAACATTATGTGAGGAATCAAGATATGGGCTGTGCTCACATTTTTATATTCAGTGTAAAAACTGTGACTTCCATAAAGGTTTGGCATCTTCAAAAAAAATGTAAATTCTTCTGAAATAAATACCAGACTAGTGTATGGCATGCACCAGATTGGTAAAGGTTTTGCTGCAGCATATAAATTATGTTCAACGTTGAATTTACATGCACTGACTAAAACAGCTTACAAAGCTTTGGAAGGGAAACTTTCAAAAGTTGTTGCAGAACATATGATGAAAAAAGGCTGCAAATGATCTTGAGCAGAAACAAAATCAGGAATCTGGAATGCTGGAATGTGGGGTTTCTGTGGATGGCACGGGGGAACGCAGAGGCTACACGTCTCTGAATGGGTGTGTTGCTGCCACTTCCATTGATACCGGTAAAGTTCTGGACATAGAAATTTTATCTTCCTACTGTCCGACATATAAAAAAAATTGGGAAGACTACCTAAAAATTTAGAGTTTGAAACATTAAAAGCTGACCATATATGTCAATATAATTTTCAAGGCTCTGCTTCAAGGATGGAAATTGTGGGTGCATCACGAATATTTGGTCGCTCAAAGGAAAAATGCAAATTGCAATACACAGGATATTATGGGGACGGTGACTCGAAGGGTTTTTTTTAATGTGAAAGATATGTATGGCGACAATAGCATAACTAAAATGGAATGTATTGGACATGCCCAAAAAAGAGTTGGCTCACGTCTAAGAAAATTTAAAACGAAAACTAAAGGTTTTATCAGGAAAAGGAAAAGTGAGCGATACATTCATTGATCGCCTACAGAATTACTATGGTACGAAGTACTGTAGGAAATTTAAAGGGGATGCAACAAAATGTCATAGCTGCACTTTTCCACTGTGCTTCAAGCACGAATAACCCGAACGAATAGCACGAATAATATAATTTGAAAGGCTATAAAAATTTGGATAGTCTTAGAATTCATAACTCAATACTTCAGAGTCAAATGAAATCAAAGACAAATCAAAGTAAATTTATGGAAGTATGACAAAGAGTATAAAAATAATAGACACTATTATTTTTATACTCTTTGTTATACTTCCATAAATTTACTTTTAGTTTTAGAATCTCTGTAGCAATTATTTTTGCATAAAAATGTCGTATTAGAATGCAAATTGTTAGAAATAAATTAAGCTTGATTTATTATTAAGAAATTAAGATCCAAAATACAATATTTTGGAGGGGAATAGTACGTCCTTTAGAGGTCTAAAATATCTAAATCGCGTACCCTCCAGATCGAAATTTTCGCTCTTATAGACGTCCTATAGAGCGTCGCTTAGATATCGATAGACGTCTTATGGATCGGAGCTCCTATACAGCTCCATTCCACGTGATGTACATATTTTGCGACGTCTTATAGAGGTACGCGTTTTTATGAGGTGAGGTATCATAGACGTCTAATAGAGATCGGTGTGTTGTGTGGGTATATATATATATATATATATATATATATATATATATATATATATATATATATATATATATATATATATATATATATAAATATGTAAACAGTGGCTCCCAAAAGTGTTCGTACACTTATGATTTTCAGTGAAATAGGGGTCCATCCATTAATTAAAATGAATATTTCAGAATGGGTATTAATAATAAGATCTATAATCTATTCTTAACAAAACTACATGAAATATTTTGAAAACATAGTAAAACTTTATTTTTAAGAAACCAGTAATCAAAAAGTAACAAAAACTTTATCTCACAAAAGTCATCGTACACTTGTAAAAAATCTCTACATATTAGTAAATATTGTAATTTTTCGTTAAATTAATATTTAGTAGGATATCCTTTAGCATCCATGGCAGCTTTTAAACGTCTGGGAATAGATTGCACTATAGTTCTTTTGTAATTTCTGCATCAATGTTCATCCATTCTTCCATCATAAATGTTTTTAGTTTGCTTTTCGTGTGGATTTCGTGTTTTCGTACTCGAACCTCCAGTTCTCTCCAAATATGTTCTATTGGGTTTAAATCTGGCGATTGAGGTGGTGTTTTCAAAACTTGCGGACAATTATAGAGAAACCAGAGGCGAAAGTTGAGAGCCGTGTCTTTGGGATCGTTATCTTGATAAAAAAAAAACAAAGTTGTCTCCAATGCACAAATTTTGGGCTGATAATTTTAAATTGTCTCTTAAAATATTTATATAAACAGCATGATTCATTATGCCATCAATAAACACCAAATTTCTTAGTCCTGATGCTGACATGCACCCTCACACAAGGATACCTCCATCGCCATGCTTAACTGTTCCTACTAAGTTCTTGGGATTAATTTCCTTATTTTTTCTTCTCCATACAATTATACGCCCATCGGAACCAAAAATGTTAAACTTGCTTTCATCGGCAAATAAGACATTAATCCAATAGGTTTGGGGCTTATTTATCATTGATAGTGCGAAGGAAAGCCTAAGCTTTCTGTTTTTCTCACTCACAAAACATTTTCTACGGGCAGAACGCCCATGTAATCCAGCTGCTCTGAGAACTCGTCGAACAGTTTCAGGTGAAATTAAAGTAGAAAATGTTTCATTAAATTCTGCAGAAACTTATACTGCACTCAAACGTGGATTTTTCACAAATTTTCTAATTATGAATCTCTGATCACGTTTTTTAACTTTGCCCGATGACGTTTTCTTACCTTGTTTTCGATCCAATTTTCTTCTTTAAAGCGTTTTATCACATACTGCACAGTAGAATGGGATAAATTGAGTAATTTAGCAGTATTCCGAACTGATTTACCAGTACTATGAGGAAAAATAATCAGTTTTCGAATGATGTTTGTTGTTTCTTTACGACTACGAGCCATTTTTAAATGATAAATAGAATATTAAGGAGTAGGCAAGCAAAAATTAAAGCCAAACGATATTTTAAATGCCACCACAATTCAAAAATAAAATTAAAGCGCCAGACGGAAATTTTAATTATGATTTTATCCGAAAATATTTCAGTGTACGATGACTTTTGTGAGATAAAGTTTTTGTTACTTTTTGATTACTGGTTTCTTAAAAATAAAGTTTTACTATGTTTTCAAAATATTTCATGTAGTTTTGTTAAGAACACATTATAGATCTTATTATTAAATACCCATTCTGAAATATTCATTTTAATTAATGGATAGACCCCTATTTCATTGAAAATCGTAAGTGTACGACCACTTTTGGGAGCCACTGTATTCGTTTATAGAAACCGAATAAGTTTTGATAGAGATGTCCCCGGTGCTTGCTTCTTGATAACTGTGCGAAAACGATAATTTCTCCCTGTCGGGTTGAAACAGAAATTTGCATTCTGAATCGTTTGAGCAAGATGACACGCGCGCTTTTCGACCTTGCCAGCAAACGGTGAACTGGGTTTCTAGAAGGGAGGGGGGGGGGAATTGGATTCAACTATTTTATATAGAGGTTTTCTTTTAATCACCCCGCGTCTCCCCATCTGTGGGAGAATTCAAGAGATGTGCGACTGGTACAAGAGTAATAGCCTCGCTCCCGGCCTTGGCTCTCCGAAAGCGGCCAAGGTGAGATGCATCGTTAACTGCTGCAGTGAAGGAGCCTCGTTGGTACACAATTGGAGCCACTGGTTGTTACGTAAATATGCGCTGGAAGGGCATGGTATAACTACGGCCTTCCTATGTTTGTCCCCGATGAACTTGTTTGTTGATATCTAGGATCTTGAACAACTGCCATTGACAGTGAATACTTAAGGTTTTCCGTGTATTGAATAAGTCGAGTCCTGTGTTATAATCAACGAGAAACACTTACTTAATGAGTGTCAAATACAGTGATTTCCGCTTATAAGAATCACGTTTGTTATTGCTGCTTTTGATTCTTATAAGCGGTTGATTCTTATAGCCGAAATTTAGGTTTTTGGACAGGAACACACACACCTATATATACATATATTAGATAATTTACTATAAAATACTCTTTAATTTACGTTAATTATATTTTATTAAAATTATTTTTATAATTTTAAAAATACAACTTAATTTCTAGACCTATAAGTAGATACACGTGATTATAGTAAGAGAAGAAAAAAATCCAATATTTGTTACGACATACCTGCTTAACAGTTTAACATTTCAACCACAGGAAGGGTGCAAGAAAAGGTTTTCTATGGTAGTTTGACGTAATGAAGTTTTCAGGAGGCTGTTTATACCTCTTTCAATACTAATAGTTTCAGACGAAGATTCACCTTCTAGATTACGTTTCACGGTTTGATAACGTGCTGAATATCCTAATGCCACGTTCGCCTAAGTGATAGTGGATACTTCACCGAAGATTTGTGTTTTAGGGTCCAGGAAGCCGCAACCCGGATGTGGGAGGTCTGAAAAAAAGAGTCCCTGTCTTTGTTTGTCAGTGGAGAAAAGTGAAATCGGATTCGCACGGGTAGGATGCTCCCGGGTCAAGCGAATAGGACAGTGTTTAGCTAAAGCGTTTAAGGGGAAACTCTTATGATATGTCTAACAAAGAAAGGGATGCATTTTGCGACTGTATTCCATCCCATCTTATCACTCTTTCTTTTAAAAAGAATAAAGAAAGAACTTCGTACCTTTTGAGGGTTTAAGTGACTTTTTTGGAAAAATGAAAGGAAAGCGAAGAGTGTAAGTTGATTCTTAAAACCGGTGGATTGATTCTTTAAAGCGAAAATTTTAACATGGAAATAATACATTTGTTTTTGTTTTTGCGGTATTGATTCTTATAAACGGTTGATTCTTATAACCACTGATCACTATAAGCGGTGGTTACTGTATCATTAAAGGGACCTTCAACCTAGTTTTTTATTTTCAATTTTCATTTTTTTTCTCTAGATAGAAAATGAGACTAGCTAAAATTATTCTTTTACTACATTGAAGAAATTTTGAATTCACAAATAAGTATTTTGTGGAAGAATCAGACCCATTTTTCAAAAAAAAATCTTCAAATTTGCTAGAATTTTTCAAAATGTTCCATGCGCATTCATTTTCTTCCGATTTCTTCTAAATTTCTTAGGTATGTTAATTAAGGTGTTTGTCACAAATCTGTGCATAATTTTATGAAACCACAAATATTTTTCCCGTTTATAGGCTATGAAATAAAGTAAAAATATTCAAAAAATATAAATAAATAAATGGCAGATAAAAAATAAAGCTATTTATGACTTTAGATCATACAAAAAAAATTGATTGCACAATTATGTTTATGTATATATGATAACCTTATATTAAAAAAAATTAAGATTTTCAAATCATATAGAATGCGCATGGAGCATTTTGAAAAATGCTAGAATTTTTTAAAAAATTGTCCTTGTCCCCTTAAGGGGACAAAGGGACTTTCAACCTCGTGTTTTTATATTTTCAACGTTTTACTCAATATGCCACATACTCATTGACTAATACTCTTTTTTACTAAATCGAAGTCACTTAGAATTCACAAATAAGTATTTTGTGGTAGAATAAGAGTTGTTTTTCAAAAATATTCTTCAAAAATGCTGGAATTTTTCAAAATTCTCCATGCCCATTCGTTTTCTTCTGATTTCTTCCTAATTTCCCAAGATTATTAATTGAAGTGTTTCTCATACAATTGTGCATCTTTTTTGAAACCTTAAATATTCATTCAAATTTATTCAAAAAGTCAATAACGCGTCGGTCCACCTCTGGCCCTTATGCAAGCATTTATTAGGCTTGGGCATTGATTGATAGAGGTGGCGGATGTCCTCCTGCTGGATATCGTGCCAAATTCTGTCCGACTGGCGCGTTAGATCGCCAAAATCCCGAGCTGGTTGGAGGGCTCTACCCATAATGTTCCAAACGTGCTCAATGGGAGATATCCGGCGACCTTGCTGGCCAAGGTAGCGGTCGGCAAGCACGAAGACAAGCAGTAGAAACTCTCGCCGTGTGCGGGCGGACGGTATCTTGCTTAAATGTAAGCCCAGGATGCCGTGATATGAAGGACAACACAACGGGGTGTAGAATATCGTCGACGTACCGCTGAACTGTAAGGGTGCCGCGGATGACAACCAAAGGGGTCCTGCTATGAAATGAAATGGCACCCCAGACCTTCACTCCTGGTTGTTGGCCCGTATGGCGGAAGACAGTCGGGTTGGTATCTCACTGCTGTCCGGGGCGTCTCCAGACACGTATTCGCTGGTCATCGGGGCTCAATTCGAAGCGGACTCATCACTGAAGACAATTGTACTCCAGTCAGTGACATTCCATGTCTAATGTGTCCAACACCACTGCAAACGGGCTTGTCGGTGTACAGAGGTCAATGGCAGTCGGCGCAAGGGGTGCCGTGAGCTCAGCCCGCTTTCTCTGAGCCGCCTATGAATGGTCCTTGCGGTCACTGAAGCACCAGTTGCACGTATGATCGATGATAATGATGAATCTGGGGCTGATGATCCTTCTTGGCGCTGTGTTCGGCCATGGTTTCCTCCATCCCTGCCAACATCGTCTAATAGTGGCATCGCTCATGTCGAGCGATTCGCCGATTAGACCAGCCGGCTTCTTTGAGCTCAACTACACGTCCTCTCTCAAATGGTGACATCTGCGCATATAGTTCGCGCACCTGTTTAGCGAGGCATAGTTACTGTCTACCTGAGTACGCGGAATGAAATTCGCAAAGAATTTATGACCTGGCATCGAAATTTATATATATATATATATATATATATATATATATATATATATATATATATATATATATATATATATATAAAACAGTTCCGTAACTGACTGACTCACTGAATGATACACAATGCACAGACCAAACCGCTGGACCTAAAGGGCTGACATTTTGCATGGCGATTCTTCTTATAGTGTAGGGGTGCACTAAGAAAGATTTTTGAAAAATTCTTCTTAGATTTTTTAAAATTAAATTAAGCTGTTTTAGTAACATTTTTCAAGTTTGCATTTAAAACAATAATCTGAGGGTTATAAAATTTATATCACGAGAAAGATCATAAAAGTTCCTTTAAAATGAGATCTTTTTCGAATCTTTACCTCCATTTTCTGATTTTTGGTGAATTTTTAAAGATTAATTTTTAGAATTTAATTTATTAAATGCTGATCGCGTGGTTTCTTTTTCTGGTACTTTAAATAAATTTATCGTCACGTGCATAACAACTAAATAGTCAATTTTTTTTTCTTCTTGCTAATGCGGCAGACGATTGGACATTATCCAAAAAAATATTAAAATACAATAAAAGATATTATGTTCCTCAAACTGTACTATATTAACTGTACTATATTCTTTAGTATGTCTTATTACATTTAATTTGAATATTTTCTTCTACATTATTTTGTCTATAAAAATATATAATGATAGATAGAAATATCAAGCATCTCGTAGCCTGATTTCTTATCTTTCAACTCTCTTGTCACTTAAAATTCCATTGCAACATATTCATAAGGCGAGACTTTTCTTTGTCTTTTGTTCCTACGATATTCGTTTATTGGGTTTTAGTGTCCGGCACGACATGATTCAGTTTTTCTTTTTCCACTTTCAATGACACATGTCCGCCGCTCCCGAGGTTAGTTCAAAAGGTTCCCGCGGAACGTAGGCTGTTTGTTTATGGAGGCCTAGACTATATATATATATATATATATATATATATATATATATATATATATATATATATATATATATATAACTAAAATATTTAAAGCATGTGTTGCACCAAAACCAATACATTATAAATATAGGCATTTAATATGTATATTGTCAATATGCGCTAAGCTGCAATTATTAGACAATACTATATAAGATATAATTAAAACAATAATGATACACCAAGATAAGCTAAAAAAGGATAGTGAATTTCTGAAGCAAAAAGGAAATTTTGAAACAAAAACGGAAATTGATGTATTTAAAAAGACGTGAGGGGGATTAAGACCCCTCTATCCTGGTTAAAAGATCTTTTTACATAGCTAAAACTTTCCCAGCATTCGTCATACATCAATTAGAAAATTTAAAACTTTTCAAAAAGGTTTGAGACAATAAATAGAAAAAGTTAGACATAAAAGTAGAAGTTATATACTATAATAAAATAAAGTGACATAATGTCATAAGATGATCTCTAAAAACTACCTTACTAAAAACAGTAATTAAAAATATAAGAAAAAGCACTGAAAAAGCCACATTACATTGAAAAATTACACTACCATTAAAAAACACCACACCTTATAAACTATTTTAAACAAAACCATTAAAACTTTAAAATTCAAAACAGCAGACAAAAACACTATACCTCCAAGTCCAAGTGCCCAAGGACATCCACGCGCCCAAAACAACGCCTCAGTATATCTACCAGAAAGCCAGCCGGATACTCGGCCTGTACAGCCAGTTCAATGAAGTTTTTAACTCTTTTATTCATCTCAATCCTAGATTCACACAGTCTATCACAACGAATTATGTTGTTGTTGACTATATTACAGTTAACCTCGTGAGCAATGAAAATGTCGTCTACGTATCTAAAGAAAGCTATATTTTGTAAAAGTACTAATTATATACTAATTATAATTAAAGTTTTAATTATATCTTATATATATATATATATATATATATATATATATATATATATATATATAAGAACAGTGGCGTAGCTAGAACTTTTGCCGCCCGGGGCGGTCTTCAATTTGCAGCCCTTTCTAAGTCAATCAATTGGTGGTTTTTATAAATTAATAATTGTAACTGAGACAAACTATAGGTGGGGAACTTTTTTACCATTGGATGCCATATTTAAATTAAGCAGTAATAAAGGAGGCCGCTTGAGTTGATATGTACCTGTAAATGCAACTTTTATAAAGACCACAAGAAACTTACGGAGGTCGCAGTTTCCCCACCTATGAGACAAAACATATACCTAATTTATAAAAAAAAATTCCATAAAATATGTTTTATTTTATATTTTTATATTTATAAATAAAAATTAATAATTTCATTTCTTTTGGATAAACAAACAAATTGTACACATATGTGTATGTAAACAAAAGATATTTATATATTTACTCTTCTAACTTTCATAGTAGAAAAATCGTGTATAATGCTCTCAAAATTTATATTATTTGTAATTTCTTGTTCTATAGACAATATTGCAAGATTTTGTAGTCTTAAATCTCTCATTGTGGATAACTTTTTATCAACTTCAATTTGGAGAAGCTCCTTTCGCAACTAGCGACACTGATAGCAATTGTTAAAAAAATTCTTAGCAAAATTACAATGTTGGGTACAGAATTTTCCAATCTATACTGTTGAATAAATTTTACTAGATCAAAAGGACATTCCTACCCGTCTTTCCAACGTTTTGCGTCTTCTTGTAGTTCAGGTACAGCCATAAAAACCTGGATCATTTTTCTTTCAATACAGAACTGTTCTTTATCAATGTCAATAAAGTCATTTATTTGACATTCAAATTCTTCATTTAGCAGGTTATATGGTATTATACACGAATATTTTCTTGCAATATTTCTTGCATATATTTCCTTTCATCGTAATAGAATGCTTTACGAAAAATCATATGAAAGCCACATGTGAACACATGAAAGCCACGTGTGCTGGCAATTTAGAAATATTCAATTAAACAGTTTAAAAAAAAATGTAAGAACATTTTGCGGTTATATTAGGTATTCGCTTTGAAAAGCACGCTACCGTACACACACTTTTGAACGGTAAATAGTGATATGTAAAAGATATGTACTGCACTATCTAGATAGTGCAGCAAATAAATTAAAAAATTGTTTGTTATTGATCGAATTTATAATTAAATTCGATAAAGTTGCAAACTCGACGCATGCGTAGTGATATGTTCAAAACTGTGTACGGTAGAAATGAATATTTCTAAATTGCCAACACACGTGGCTTTCATGTGCTCACATGTGGCTTTCATGTGATTTTTCGTAAAGCATTCTATTCGATGATAGTGTTTTAATTTCTGTTTAATATTTACTTTTAAAAGTACTTTTATAACGATTTGTATTCTATTCGATATCCTATTTAAATGGTGTGACGTAACATATCGGCCAGCTTTTTTTTAAATTTCGTAATGTCGGAATGATTATATTTGATGTAAATTTCAAGCTAAGTAACTGAATTTGACATTTTAATTGTTTAATTGAATATTTATTTGCTTAAAATTGTTCTTTTGTTCATACAGATTTTTCGTAAAGCATTCTATTACAATGATAGTAATATTATCTGTTTTGCAATCCAACGTGTTGCAATTTAGAACATTTAAATTTATTTGAATGTTTACAGTCTGATTTGTTAATTTTAAATTGTTAAATTAAAATTAACAAATTTTGGTGGTAAAACGATTTTGTAGGTTACGTCGTTACTTGACAGATCGTTACACAGAACACAGCAACTATTAAATTAATTAATTTATAGTAATAGATTAAATATAAAATACCAACGAGTAATTAACCCAAGTATTCAGTTACACTTAAAATTCTTACAATTAACATTAACTAATTACTTTCAATAGTTATGTACAAAAGTAAACGCATTCAATTATAGCTCAAAACATTAACAATTTCAGTAAACAACCGAAAGTCATATACAAAGATGCGTGCGTTCATTTAAAAAATCATACAAATTACTCACGTGCAAAAAATTTTTCAACGTGTATTTCAATTTAATGTACATATATTATATACTAGCCGGGCGAAGCCCGGCTATGCTCGGGTTTCGCTCAGCTACGCTCAAGCCATCAAAGGAAGACGGTGAATGAATCAAGTGAATGAATGACTCAATCGGGGACAACCCAAGGGGATAATTTGCCGTTCTTCGCGTTTGAAGAACCACGTAGAAAATTTGTGTTAAGTATCGTTCTTTAAAATTCAATTAAAAATCGAATTTTTAAGATAGAGACTTGAAATGAGGTTTATATGAATGAGAAAGATTTCATCTTCCAGATGATGTAAATATTTTCTTTGTAACATAAAAACTCGAAGAGCATCGACCGTAGATCCTCAAATTGTGTAAATTTCTCGAAAAAGTGGGTTTAATATTTTGATGAAAATATTAGTCTGTTTTAAATTATTTTTAAACAAATGAGGTCTTGTTTGAAGGAGAAATATCTGTAGTATTAGATTGTAAAAACATCAAAATTCTACAATCATTTTTTGCCGAGATATCGTAATCTGAAGTTAAAAAAACATAAAAATCCCACAAAACATAAAATAATTAATTTTCTAGAATAAAATTTAAAATTCGGGCTTCGAGGTGCACTTTCCCATAGTCTGCACTACCCGTGTGCCAAATTTCATGGCTGTAAGTTTCATAGGCCGCACACATGCACACATTGAGGCGGTACACCCGGAGAGTGTGACCGACAGACAGAACCGGACCTTGCTTTATTAATATAGATTATGATATATATATGTATAAATAGGCTATGTATAAATATATTAAGGAAAAATAAAATACATAAATTAACAGTTAGTTCAACCATTCTATTACAACGAAATTAGCAATTTCAGCCTATATTAATTTTATCAATTTGATCCCATAGAAAATGTTTTTTTAATTAACTTATTTATTTATGTGTTGTTGTGGATCTTTGGTCAGTTTAGGTACACAATTTGATCCGGTAGGCAGCGCTGCAATCGCGTTTCAGAATTTTTTTTTTATTTTCATGAATTTTAAAGCTGTATACACGTGCATTGAATAACAATTAACTTAACCTACAAATTTGTTAAACAAACGATTTTGGTGTTTTTAATTTCTGTTTATTATTGTATTTTTGCACGTGAGATTAATATAGGCTGATATTTTATGTCGCTCCGGAAGCGTTACTTGACAAATCGTTAGGGCCTGTTCACATAGGAGTCCGTTGCTTAGCGTTAAAGTATTGAAATATATTTTAACCAATGACAAACCTCCATACGATTAGCAACGAAATTTTTAACGCTTATGCTTGGTTTATTTTCGTCTCAACGTCATCTTTCCTTTAACGCTACGCAACGGACTCCTATGTGAACAGGACCTTACACAGAACGCGGCAACTATTAGGAGAATATTTTCTTGCAAGGAAATAAAACTGATCAAAGCGTTCTTTTATTTTCTTTAGAATTCTATCCATTGATAAAAACATTTACATAGTACATAGAACTTCTACTCGACGTCGGCACCATTGATGCCTGTATCCGAGCAAAATTTTTAGAGATAGTTTCAACCCTACATTGACTTGACGATGAGGAAAAATATTCGAAATCATATAGTAAATCATAATTCGTAGAAATCGAATAGTAAACTTATGAATTGAACAAGTGGTTTTTACAACTAATACTAAATAAAAATATGCCGCCCCAAAATATGCGCCTCCCGGTGCGGACCGCACCCACCGCACCCCCCTAGCTACGCCACTGTATAAGAAGGTGTGTTATAAATGTATATATATGGTTCTGGTGTGTTTTAAGATAAAAGAAATAGCAAAATATATTTTTTTAGTTGTTTAAAATAAAATTAGGAAGCTTTTTTTTATGAATTCTAGCAAATCGTCTAATTTCCTTCACATATGGAACTGCCTATAATTTTTTTCTATGTTTAATTTAATATGTTCTTGCTGTCATAAGAACCTTCAAACATAATAAATTACTAAAAAAATGTTTTTTACAAAAGTAAGTTATTTTCTTTAATTTCTTTTGTGTTTTATACTTTAAATGCATTTTTCTCAAAATCATGTTTTTGCAATTGTGCCTGACTTTGAAGAACTAAGGCTTTGAGAAATATGCACTTACAGTTATACTTTTTATATTTTTTTAATCTTGATTCAATGTTTCAGAAACGTAGGGAGAGTTTTTTTGGATAAATGCTTAATTTTTTTTTTTTTTTTACAAGTAGATAAACATGAAAAAGCAGATTTTTTTTCAAAAATTACCATATTATGAGTAAAATATTTTTTTTTTACAAAAATTCAGAAACTTATTAAAAAAAGCTCTCCCTAGATTTGTAGCATATAGTATGACATTATTATAAAAATTTAAATTATAAAAAAAAATTGAAAATTGACAAAGGAGTAGTCTTTTAAAAAGTATGTAAATCGTGTAAAAAAAACATAAAAATCCTAATATAAAATAAACTTCCATATAGAAAATTGATTTTTTTAATGATTCTTGCGTATAAATATATGCTTAAATATTACAAAAAGAAATGGTTGCTTTAAAGTTAATAACAAAAATTTTAGCTTTTTTCTTACGGGTCTCCCTTAAACTAAGTGGCAAAAACGGAATGTAACAAAGTCTCACTGCTTCGCTTTTTAATTGTATTGGATTTTTTAGCTTGGATTTTCTAGAATTCCATCTAGTGTTTGATAGTTCTCCAAATTCTTTTACCCATTCACTGCACTCTTCTAAATTTTTAACATTGCTGCGAAGAACAATTAAGCTTGATGAAATTGCTTCCACCTCATTACAAAATGAGGATGGAAGTTTATCTTCCGAAAAAACGGACATTTGAGCAAAAAAAACACAATTACTCACGATTAATTCACATGCGCACTAAAATTTGGAATCTAAATAGTATATTGTAATGAATGAATCAGTTTCAGGGGAAAAGATGGCGCCTTGTGAAGTCTTTGGAAGTTGCGCTAAGTGATGTCATAGATGACGGGGAGAAACCAACGAATCAGCGGGCTTGAAATTTCCTCATTGCTTGAACTCGAGTATAGGTAGTTAATATGCGGCCTAGACATAACAGTCAGTGTTAAAAAATTTAATGAATGAGTAAACTCATTAGTTAGGCGGGAAGTGTATGTTAACTAGTAAAGAAAATAAAATCTTTCCTGCTCGGGAAGGGTTAGTTTAAACAAACGCGGATAAATTTATTTAAATTATTCATGGCCGTATTATTTATTCAAGTAATGAACGCATTAATTTTGTTTTTTCCAGGCGTGGCGTCACTCGTAAATTTCCAGTTAATTGCAGGAAATTTCCAGTTTAAATAATAAATCGTTCCCTTCTCTGATTTTTTATAAAACCTCCAAAAAATATATTAACTCCTCCTGCCGCAACGGGTCCTCTGCCGGGGGAAGGGAAAAAAAAAATTCTAGATCGGATATATTTTTACTCTTGTGCTCAATTAGGATGAAAATTGTAATTTTTCTTATTCAGATCTTTAGTTTGGCAACATTCATGTGCAGTCGCTTTTTCTGTGAATTCACAGTTTGTTTGATAAGAGGTGGAGCTGCTGTGCAAAAAGATTTATGCAACTTGTGCAACTGCGCAAGAAAAGTTGTTCTGTGTTCTCGTTGATTCGAAATATATGTATGTGTTATGTAAAAGAGGGGGTTTCTTCACATAATGTTGTTTCATTTTATTAAAAACTAGCTGAAAACCTGTACTCCGCTACGGAGTACATTCAAATTAAATACAACGGTCAATGCATGCAATTAATGCCAAAAATATGTATGTATATATATATATATATATATATATATATATATATATATATATATATAATAAATACAACGATCAATGTATGCAATTGATGTAAAAAAAACGAAAAAATATATTTATAAAAAAATCGTAACGGATATTTTTATAGACAAAATAATGTAGAATAAAATATTCAAATTAAATCTAATATAACATGCTAAAGAATGTACTACAGTTAACATAGTACATTTTGAGGAACATTTCTTTTACTGTACGGTAATATTTTTTGGATAATGTCCAATCGTCTGCCGCATTAGTAAGATTTTTTTTTTGTCTATTTCGTCATTATGCACGTGACGCAAAATTAAAAGAAAATAAATCACATGATCAGCATTTAATAAATTAAATTCTAAGAATTAATCTTTAAAAATTCACCAAAAATCAGAAAAGGGAGTTAAAGATTCGAAAAAGATTTCGTTTTAAAAGAATTTTTATGATCTTTCTCGTGATATAAATTTTATAACCCTCGGATTATTATGTTAAACGCAAACTTTAAAGAATGTTACAAAAACAGCTTAAAAATTTAATTTAAAAAAATCTAAGAAGAATTTTTCAAAAATCTCTCTTAGTGCACCCCTACACTATAAGTAGAATCGCCATGCAAAATTTCAGCTCTTTATGTACAGTGGTGTATATGTCTGTGCGCTATATGTCAGTCAGTCAGTCAGTTACGGAACTGTTTTATATAACAGACTAGATGAATACCCGTGCCTCGCTACGGAGTACATACAAATTAAATTCAAAGGTCGGTGTAATGCCAAAAAACCCAAAAAAATATTTATAATAAATACAACGGTCAATGTATGCAATTAATGCCAAAAAAACCAAAAAAATATATTTATAAAAATCGTAACGGATATTTTTATAGGCAAAATAATGTAGAAAAAAAATATTCAAATTAAATCTAATAGAACATACTAAAGAATATAGTACAGTTAATATAGTACAGTTTGAAGAACATTTCTTTTACTGTATTTTAATATTTTTTTTTGGGGGGATAATTTCCAATCGTCTGCCGCATTAGAAAGAAAAAAAAAATTTTTGTCAATTTATTTCGTTGCTATGCCCGTGACGATAAATTAATTTGAAGTATCACAAAAGGAAAAGAAACCACGTGATCAGCATTTATTAAATTAAAATCTAAAAATTAATCTTTAAAAGTTCACCAAAAATCAGAAAATGGAGGTAAAGATTCGAAAAAGATTTCATTTTAAAGGAATTTTTATGATCGTTCTCGTGATATAAATTTTATAACCCTCAGATTATTATTTTAAATGAAAACTTGAAAAAAGTTACAAAAATAGCTTAAAAACTTAATTTAAAAAAATCTGAGAAGAATTTTTCAAAAATCTTTCTTAGTGCACCCCTACACTATAAGAAGAATCGCCATACAAAATTTCAGCCCTTTAGGTCCAGCGGTTTGGTCTGTGCGTTGTCTGTCAGTCAGTGAGTTACGGAACTGTTTTATATATATAGACTAGCTGAATACCCTTGCTTCGCTACGGAGTACATTCAAATTAAATACAACGGTCAATGTATGCAATTAATGGCAAAAAAAAATTATTTATAAAAAAATCGTAACAAATATTTTTATAGACAAAATGATCTAGAAGAAAATATTCAAATTAAATGTAATAGTACATACTAAAGAATATAGTACAGTTAATATACAGGGTCATCGAAAAAGGTTGAACACATTTCGAAAGCTCATAATTCTAAAAGAAATTGAGCAAACGCAATAATATTCTTTTCAAACAACTTGGCAAGTGTCGAAGATTTCTAAATGTAACTGGCACGCAACCGTGACATGGAACGTTGCGCAGAAGCGATGCAAGGTGGAAGAGGTCTTCGTTCGGCTTTCCGTCAGTGCAATGTCGACCGTTCAGGAGAAAACTGAATGTGTGTTGTGGTTATCGGAGTACAAATCAGGGGTTACGTCAAGAACATTGTTTACAGCGTAAAGGTACGGGACTCGACACATTTACGGGAGAGAATTGTCGATGCAATTGCTACAGTGAGGGCCCGATTATGAACGCTGGGGGCCCCTGGGCAGATGCTATTTGGGGGCCCCCTTACGAACATTTATAAAAATAAGAACTATCCATAGACTACAACAGTGCTCCGCAACCGCTGTGCCGTGGCACACTAGTGTGCCGCGAGGTGATCTTGACTGTGCCGCTGTGATTTTATCGATTATGATAATAAAAAAATTAACCACCGCATTAAATAGAAATTTTTCTAAGTAAAATATTCCTCTAACTCTTTGTTAATATGTAATTTTTCTGGGTTGAAATTATACAAAAAACAAAAACATGTTGTTAGCCATACATTGTATGTATGCTCGAGCGTCATATTTCTGGATTTCAGTTAAGAAAGAATATCTACAAATTTCTGACAAGGCCATTGCAATTTTGCTCCCATTTTCTACGACATACTTAAGCGAACAAAGTTTTTCGACACTGGTTCTAATTGAAAATACAAACGATCATATTTAAAGGGCCTTGACCATGAACTGTAGCTCTTTCTATTATAGAGCCAAATATAAAACGCACATTTATCAAAACAATCTCAAATATCTCATTAATAAATTAGTTATGTTTAAATTAACTTTGATTTATTAGGCTTAAGTAAATACCAAAAAACAAATTTTAATTTAAAAATTTAAAGAGAACATTTTTTTACTTGTAAATTATAATTTTATATTTTTGTTCTTGTGTTGATGTACAGTTCAAAATGATTTATATAAAACTTAAATGATTATAATTATCTTGATACATAGAGCTATTTTGTTGTGCTTTTTTTTATCTAAAAAAAAATATACATATTTATTGTAATTTATATACAGTCGAACCCCGTTATAGCGAACCTGGTATATAACGAACTCCCGGATATAACGAACAAAAATTTTGGTCCCATCGTTTTCCTATTGTATTTAATGCTAATTTATCCTTTTATAGCGAACCTCCGAAATCTTAAGAATCGGCTATAACGAACATTTTTTTCAGTCGACAACTGAATGTTTTTTAATTTTCAAACTTTTTAAGAATGTTGAAGATACAACGAATGTTGAAGAAGCAAAGAATGTTGAAGAACAAGATGATGAAGATTTACTTATCGCGATGTGGATAGAAAAGCACAAAATTTCATCATTCTCAGATTGTGTCGTGCAATTGTTCGAAACATGTGATGATGAAGTCATTACATGTGAAAATCCGACTGATGAAGATATGGTGGAAGAAATTAAGATGAATCATTCTGAAATTGAAGATTCTGCATCTGATGCTGATGAAGAGGAGCACATAAATGACGAAATCTCCACCATCTCAGATGCTGCAGCAGCGATGAGTGTAATTAGTAAGTTTTTGTCAACACAAACATTGGAAGAAAGAGTGTTGGAGTCATTTGATGTATTGGACAAAGAAATTCATAAAATGTTTTTGAAATCGGCATCACGTCAGCAGCAGATTACCGATTATATCTGTATCAAAACAGTGAGCAACTATTAAAGATAAAATCAATTTATTTCCATTTGTCTTCATTTTTAGTTAATTTAATTAGTATTGTGTTAGTTTAATGTAATCGATTTTAGTCAATTTAATTCATTAATGATCATTTTTAATAGATTTTATCATTCTTTCAAAAATCATTATTGAATATACATAGCAACTAATGAGTTACACATTTTGTGAAATCTAACATTATTAGTAATGGTTCGGATATAGCGAACCACCGGATATAGCGAACAAAACCTTTGGTCCCTTGAAGTTCGTTATAACGGGGTTCGACTGTATTTGCAAGCTTTTTCTTGTGGTGTGCCGCGGAATTATTGAAAAAAACGTTGGGCCGTGGAATTATGTCCAATCGTCTGCCGCATTAGCAAGAAGAAAAAAAATTTTTTTTTGCCTATTTCGTTGTTATGCACGTGACGCAAAATTAGTTTAAAGTATTACAAAAAGAAATGAAAACACGTGATCAGCATTTAATAAATTAAATTCTAAAAATTAATCTTTCAAAATTCACCAAAAATCAGAAATTGGAGGTAAAGATTCGAAAAAGATTTCATTTTAATGGTATTTTATGATCTTTCTCGTGATATAAATTTTATAACCCTCAGATTATTATATTAAATGCAAACTTAAAAAAAGTTACAAAAACAGCTTAAAAATTTAATTTAAAAAAATCTAAGAAGAATTTTTCAAAAATCTTTCTTAGTGCACCCCTACACTATAAGAAGAATCGCATTTCAAAATTTCAGCCCTTTAGGTCCAGCGGTTTGGTCTGTGCGTTATCTGTCAGTCAGTCAGTCAGTTACGGAACTGTTTTATATATATAGATAGAATGGGGATTTTTTCTAGCTCTCTTTACAATTCCTACAACAATGGACAATTGAGGGCCAGGTACATGGATTGCAGTGGGTGCTATCTTTCCTCTGGAAGTCTTCGCACATGTGAATTAGCCTTTAAGTCAAACTCACCGAATGCTCCACGACCCGATGAATAACTAGATTTATTAGCCCTAAGCATGTTGTCATTCGTATTTTTAATTTCGACTTTTAATAAGCAGTGGGATCCTGTTTTGCATAACCCTACGTCGTGAGGAATAATAAATCCGGACATCATCTGGGGCGTTAGCTGCTAAAGAAAGTAGTAGAAAATGCAAGGGATGGTATTTGTAAAATGAAATTATCGTATAATCTAAGGCTGATCATGTGGTTAAGTAGCTGACTTCGAAGTGTTCGGATGTTCGATTTCTACTTCTGGCAGACGGTCGTTACAAACTTTCAACCTTAACTACTATACTTACACTTTAACTTACACTTTAACTTATATATATATATATATATATATATATATATATATATATATATATATATATATATTAAAACTATTAAATAGTTTGGTCGAATTCTCTCTAAATTAAGTACTTAAATCAAAGACTTCATACAAAGATGTATACTTAACTGCATTTCGAATACAATACTGGAATACACAGCTTCTTAAAAATCACAATAAAAGCCGCGTGTTCTGTTTTCCGTGCATATATACAATGCTGGTAAATTATCATCTAGACCCTGTATCTTTATAAATCACAATAATAATAATAATAAAAGCACTTTCGTGTAAAACCAAACTATTTTTTATTCTATGTGACACGTAATACTACAGTCTTTAATCAAAGACTTCATACGGAGACATCAACTTAGCTGTACTTTGAATACATGTAAACAAAAGCTTCTAAAACCCACTTAAAAAACTGCGTATTCCAGTTCTACATATTCCAAAAGTTTCATTTAATAGATATACAATTGCTGTAAACTAATATCCAGACTCTGCCTCTTTATAAATAAAAATGATGATAATATCTCTAATATAAAGCCAATCTATTTTTTAATCTAGGAAACATAAAAATTCTTAAACGTGGAAAAATTGTTCATGCAAAAGGAAGTCCAACGTTATTCTATTTTGGTAGATTTTAAAATTGCAATGGACCCATTGCATTTCATCCAGGGCGTAACGTCACCTATCGCTTAGTGGCCCCTGGCTGTGGTAAAATCTAGTTTAAACAATCTCGAGTCAGAATTGTAGCCCACAGCCTCTTGAAAACTCGAAAACTCTCAAACTATTACCGCAGTAGGTCCTTTGTTCCTATTCAAGGAAAGAACAAACTTCGTCTGCCCATTCTGGCTTTTTTTTTTTTCTAAATTTACGAAATGCGAACATTTCTCTGAAGGTGGTTAGTTTTCATCGTATTTTCTTCGACATCCTGAAATTAACTATGTTTCACTCTGTTAACTCTATTTGTTTAATAAATTCTCACCCTATGAATATATTATCATTAATTTAAATTTAATATTACTTTTAGAAAATGGCAGTGAATGAATATTGCATGCCCTTCATTCAAGGTGTTTGCAGTTTGAAGCCACGGGATAGGAACGGAAGTACTCTTTTAAAAATCTCCATTTCAAATGAGCGGCATGACCCCCAGCGCTTTTTTCTTCCTTTTTTTTTAAAAAAAAAGAAAGAAAAGAAAAGAAAAAAGGGATTCTAACTCGACCTACAAGACGGTCGAGGTCACAAGCTACTGAAATCCTCAGAAACGTGAAACAGGAACAAGGTCTTGTTAAATTCGCGTGACCACACATCAGTTTACTCTACAGCTGTCAAAATTAAGTAATATTCGGAAAGTTTGTTTTATTCTTAATCTCCTTTTTCAAATAAAAAATACTTTCATAAGTGATTAGAAAATTTCATAACATGAGTGGCATCTGAAGAATAACGTTTGCAAAATTTTCATTGCGTTAGATAATAATAAAAAAAAATTTACTTATAGCATTTGATTGTGTTTTCAACGAATAAAAGAATTTTTAAGCAAGACCTCAATCCAACAATTTACACGCGTCTAGAAATCGCACTTTCGATTTCATTTCTGTTTATGCCATCGGTTACACTGCGCAAGTTGATTATTGAAAGTGTTTTGTCTGTATGACTGTTCCACTTTCGTCGTATCCTTTATTGAGCACGTTTCGGCGTTCGAAGAAGCTTATTAATATGGAGAAAATGATCGTTTTTGTTTTTAACGCGGCAGGCACTTGTCCTTCTATATTCGGCCAATGCATACCGCGGAATTGTCGGTTGCAGAGATTATCGTTTGCAGATCATAGATTATAAATAAATCCTGATGGGTGATATGATGAACTGTGATGAACATTCAAAGGAAAATATTCGACCTCATTCGAAGAAATACTTCAGATTATCGTGGATTATTAGAATTCTTGCAATAGTATTAGATAGTAATTGCTTTTTTCTGTTCTTGAAGTAATATCTGCAGGCTTTTTTGCCCGTAACTAGAAGCATTCAGACAGCTAAACTCTCAAATCTTTATTCCCTATATAACCTACATGGAACGTATGAATAGTCAATATTTATACTCACAGCTTCTTTCATTTACTTTAAATTTTTCTTCGCAAATTT